>PVKE010041830.1:0-13998 GCA_004027555.1 Craseonycteris thonglongyai | reverse complement strand
AGAGAGAGAGAGCAGTAGGTGGGTACTAGACTAATCTGAAGATCACTGTATAAATCATGTAAACGTCTAATAGCCAAAATGCTGAACACCTGAAGCTAAAATGAAATAATATTGAATGTCAGTGTTAACTGAAAAAAAAAATTTTTTAAAGAGATATCAAATATGCCTTTAAAAAGGTCTAGAAAGATGAACTATTAGTTTTTAATTTAAACAGTTCTCAACTCTTAGGTGTGAGATTACAAAGGGAGAATTTGTTTTCATATATTCCTACATTGGTTGCTTGTATGTTACACTTAAAAATTTTTAAATAAAGAAACAGTACTTTGTGGTGCACATGACATAGCAAAACATGGTAACATACATTCAAGCGTTAGAATAATTCTTCCTTCAAGTTTGCCCACCTCAGAAAACACAGCCATCAATAGTTCTTTTACTTAGGTGCAAAACGTAGTATTTATTTTTGATGCTCACTTTGTCATCACATATACATATTTGATTTTCTTTTCTTTATACAGTAGTACTTTGTTGGCTCTACCTTCAGAACATAAAATTCAACCAGTTCTCACCACTATACCACTGGCAGCTGGGTCCAAGCCATGTTCTCATCTTATGTGAGATACTTGCAAATGCCCGTTAACCGATCTCCTTCTTCAGCTGTAGCTCTCCCAAGTCAGTTATTCATGCTATAGTCATATTGCCCTTCTTTAAATGTAAATCACTTACATCAATTCCCTGTTCAACAATCTGTTCACATTTACTAACAACAAAATCCTTATCACTACATCATCTGGCCCTTGTCTTTCTTTCCAGTTCCACCTTCTTCCATTCTCCCCCACTTCATTCTGATCTACCTGTTGTTCATCATACATATCAAGCTCTTTCCAGTTGACACACATCAGTTTGCTAGGGCTACCATGAGGAAATACCAGTTTGGATGGCTTAAACCAGTGTCCCCCAACCTTTTTGACACCAGAGACTCATTTCATGGAAGACAATTTTCCATGGATGGGGGTGGAGGGGGATGCACATGCGCATACACAGTTCACAGTAGGGTTTGCTCTCCTATGAGAATCTAGTGCTGCTGCTGATCTGACAGGATCCAAGCTCAGGTGGAAATTTGAGAGATGGGGAGCAGCTACAAATACAGAAGAAGCTTCGCTTACTAGCCTGATGCTCACCTCCTGCTGTGTAGTCGGGTTGCTACCAGGCCACAGACCAGTACCAGTCCATGGCCCAGGAGTTGGGGACCCCTGACTTACACAATAGAAATTTACCTTCTCATACTTCTGGAGGCTAAAGGTACTAGTATAGGTATCAGCAGGTTTGGTTTCTTTTTGAGGTCTCTGTCACTGACTTGCAGACACTGCTCATCCCTATGTCCTCACTTGGCTGTCTCTGTTTGTGTCTGTATCCAAATCCCCTCTTCTTGTAAGGACACCAGTCATAGTGGATTAGAGACCATGCACATGACCTCATTTTCTCTTAATTACCTCTTTACAGGTTCTCCCTTCAAATAACGGTTATATTCTGAAGAACTGGGTGTTAGAACCTCAACATATAAATTTTGGGGGAACAAAATTTTACCCATAAAAATGCTTTTTCTCTGCCTAAAATATTCTTTCCCAAGAACTATCATGGCTCATTCTTTCACATCATTTAGTTCTCTGCTCAAATAGGCTGTCCTGTACTCCAATGTACAATAGTACACATGCTCTCTTTATTCTATTCCTTATCCTCTTTTAGTATTCTTCATAGCACCTCAATGATTTTATAGCATTATATGACTATCTCTCTCTCTCTCTTTCACACTCACACACACACACACACACACACACACACATGTTTTATGAAGGTAGGGATTTTAAAGATTTATTTTTACTGTTTTGATAGAGAGAGAGAGAGAGAGAGAGAGAGAGAGAGAGATACAGAGACAGAGACAGAGAGAACGGGGAGGGCCCAGAACAGTCTCCATAGTTGCACATCATTGGTTTTTCCACATAGTTTCATTCCACAGGTGGGCGCAGGGCTGCACAGGGCAGGAACTGGGCCGGGGTCTCACCCCCGTGAGAACTGAACTGGGGGCACTCCCCAGTTCAGCATATGGGTCCACACGGGCCGGGGCCGGGATTCGATCCTCAGTCCCCGGGGCTGCAAAGTGAGCACTTAACCCACTGAGCCATCCCGGCTTCCCCGAAGGTAGGGATTTTTATTGGTCTAATTTATTGCTGTGACCCCAGTGTATATAATTGTAGTAGGAACATGATCTCAGCTCAGCAAATATTTTCAGTAAATAAATAAATATTTTGAAGATTTAACAAAGAAATACCCATGATGTCTTTCTAATAGCATAAAGGCACTGGGTAAAATGAAACAATCCCTTATAGAGACCACACATAAAAATAATCATGGAACATGTTATTAATGGTCATGCTTCCTAAAGTTAATGTTGGCTATTCAACCACAAACTTAGACTATGTTTTGTCATGATTGATGTAGCTTATTAATTACTGAATTAGACCAGTTTTTTTTTCAGCCAAGGACAATTTTATGTCCCCTGGGGGCTTTTGGCAACATCTAATATATTTTTGGTTGTCACAACTGGGGTAAAGATGCTACTGGCATTTAGTAGGTAGAAAACAGGGATGCTGATAAACAGTATATATTAGTAATTCAATGGACAACTTCCCACAAGAATATTTTGACCCAAAATGTCAGTTAAGTGCTGAGTTTGAAAAATCTTGCTCTAAAAACATTTAAGTCAAAATAACAGAGCTTCTTTGACTAATTCATTGCTAATTTACTCTTATGACATTTTTTTCATAAATAATGGGTTCTATATAATAAAATATCAATATATCTAATTTTAAAATGCCCTGTTCCTAACCAGCTTTAGACAAAAGTGCAAATTAATATGCTTTATCTTAAAATTTTTCACTTTTCCCCTTCTGCCTCACTCCCCTTTCGACACCTCTTTATTGTGAATAGTGTGATCCCCTATAGTCTAGAACGTCCTCCCACCTAAGTCCACTCCATAGGGGACCAGAGTTTTCATTATATACCATACCAGGGTTTATTCTTACCTAGGCCAAGCTGTGGAGTGCCCACCAAGTTTTGTCACTTGTCTATGACAGCTCAAAACTGTAGAACACTAGGAACAAACCACAAAAAAATTGAGCAGGAAAAATGTAGAGTCCGGCTTTTAAGTTTCATCAATCAAATTTCACCAGGCCTGGATCAGGGAGATGATTTAGCCAAGATTCATGTTAAGAAGATCTTAGATATTTTATTGACCTCCAACATCAACATGAGCTTAAACTGTACTGGAAGCTCAATGCCCCAGTCCAAGAACAATAGACCAATCATACTTCAGCTGGTAAGCAATACCTGGAATATGCAAGAAAATGTTGGAACCCACAATCATTATGTGAGCATCAATTTCTAGAGGTACATTGACAGATCACTGTATTCACAGGAACTACTAAAATGGCTAACAATCTCAAAGCCATGCTTTATATGGAACTGAAGAAACTTGAAATGCTGGTGTGATAGAGGAGAATGCTTAGAATAGATAGAATAACAATCTCTAAATGTTTGTACAATGACTACTAAAAACAAAACAAAAAAAAAACACCTTTTTTTCTTGCTTTAGAGCGAACTGATATTATTGAACTGAAGTTATAAGGATGGGTGGCTAACCAGCTCAATGTGGAAGAATTCTATGATGTCTTGGTAAAAAGTGCTGCTTTACAAATAGTGTGTTTCTTATTACTGAAAGTATGCAAGCAGAAACCACAGGACTACTCTCAGAGACACGGAAGAAGGAATTCCTATTTTGAGTAGAAAATTAGAATAGAAATCTATACATGCCCTTCCAATTCAGGGATTTCATGAGTTTAATCATTTTTTTTATTAAAAGAAAAATACTGAACTGTTCTCCACAAAAGAAACTATGTTTGAAATGATATTTTTATCTTACTCTCAATAGCTATAAGAAATCTGGAAGGTGGGTGGGGGTGGGAGAGGAGGGAGGAGGCACCAAATACATGGCGATGGAAAGAGAACTGACTGGGTGGTAAGAACATAATGCGATACAAAGATAATATAATGTGGAATTATACACCTGGAACCTATATAATTTTTGCCAACCAATGACATCCCAATAAATTTAACAATTGAATAAATAAATAAATAAATAAATAAATAAATAAAATCTTGAAAGAAATATATTTTCTACCATCTTTTAAACACTAGAAGATTGTATGATTAAATAACCTAATTTTGTTATAATAAAAATTATAATTGATGTCACTCTTTCTGACATACAATTATAGCAGCACAATTCTTCCCTACTTATCTCTTTTGATTTTTATTTATTTATGCTATCTTAGATATATTTTTTCAGATTGGTATAAAATTTTGGGGTAAGTTAAGGTTTTTACTTGTGAGCGATTAGACAATAAAAAGAAACAAGCTATTCTTTAGATTCCAAGAGATAGTTTCCCTGTTTTGGCTTGTTACCAGTGTTCTAACATTTTGAGCATTCTGACCAGTAATGACTGTGTCTTCTATTCAATTAATAAGTCTCTGAATCTCATTTTCCTCATTCTTAAAATTAGAGATCATACTAGCTTATCCCTAAGACTTCCTTCATCTTTTATTTTTTAATTGTTAAAATATTTACTAATTCACTTAAATGTTGCATTAAACCTATTGCTTATTAAAATAAATATATTTTTATGGTAAAATAACTATCTTCAAAAATGAAATACAAGAAGTGATAAATTTTTTTACATTTAAAAAATCTCTTTTATTATGGTTAATAGAAGATTAAATTAGTAGTGAGATATCCAGTTTGCTTCTTTTTTATTGATTTTATTGGGGTGACATTTGTTAGTAAAATTACAAGGACTGTTCAGAAAAAATCCAACCATTGTCATTATATCCAAGAATGGTTACATCATTGGATATTTTCTGGACAGCCCTTGTATTATATATAGGTTTCAAGTGTACAATTTTATAATATGTCATCTGTGTGTTGGTGGAGGAGGGAGGGGGTGTCAAATACATATATGGTGATGGAAGGAGAACTGACTCTGGGTGGTGAGCATCTTTTATTTTTTTTTATTGTATTACTTGACATCATAGGTGAAGTGATCACCAAAGCTACCAATGTAAGTCATGGAGATTTAAAAGTGTTATAAAAATGGAGAGGCCAGGAAATCAGAGGAATAGGACAGACCTCAGCCTCCTCCATATCCTGGTGTTTCATGTGTTAATACTGACATATAAAGGTTTAAACAGTGTTGTGGTGCCCCAATCAATTAACCTTAGAAATCAGTTTTTTGAGGATTAAGCATTCATGTAGTCTTGTTTGGTATGATGAAATAAAGAAAGGAAAATAGACTGCACATGTTAATAACAGAGAGGAAAATAAACATATCAAATTTGTTCTTTGTCTTTCATTTACTGGTAATTCTGCCCAAGACCCACTACTCTGCAATAGTTAAGTAAAATTAAATTTCTTTGGCTTGGGTGAAGAAACCACTCTGACCTGTCTATTGTAGCCTAAAATGTCAGGCCAGAGTCCTGATTAATTAGTTAGAGTACTGATTGGTGCTTCACACTTGGGTTTCCTTAATGCTACATCAATATGATTGTAAAACCACATGGTAGCTAAAGCCAGTACTATGAGTTGACTAGTGAAATAGAAGAAGTCATCGTAAAAGCTGCTATCTTCACCTTATGGGGACAATTATTCTTCAATCAAAATAAAATTTCAACCTGGGTTCCCCTGAATAACATATGTGTCACCCAGCTATTGATTGAATACAGACGATTAAGGCTCTAAAATTTTTTAATAAGCTCTTAACATTCTCTAATTGAAATCTCTATATTATTTCAAAATGTCAAGCAAGTTATGCTCTTGACAAAACCATATTATAATTGTACTTTAACAACTTTCTTAACTTGATGATGAAAAAAAATCATTGTTCATTATTTTTCTTTTTTCTTATAAAGAAAATTCATCAATATTATGGTCTAAGTCAATAGTTTATTGACTACTATTTATAATGTATGCCTCAGATTTTTAAGTGAAAATCTACAATTCTCCAGTATGTGATATGTAAGAGGTATTATTTGAGATTGAGAACTCACACTGAGTCTGACAATGTGCTGTTAGCTCAGTGTGCCTGTCCAGAGGAACTCTCCACCCTGCTCTGTTTCCCAAGAGACTGACTTGTATGTACCATATTAGTGAATTCTATGGCCCTCTGACTTCCAGTTGGGTTCACCGATTTCAGCAGGAGAGAGGAGAGCAAGGCTGGGGTCTATATGCCCCTGCTTCCCTCTCACGGGCTCTTTTCAGGCTGGTTTTGACTCAACCCTGAAAACCACAGAAGGTGGCTTTTCTGCACAACTCTTTCCTTCTAAGTTCTGGTTATAGCTTCCAAAGCAAATGGTGATGACAACTCTATTGTTACTCCCTGAAGATACTGTGCTATTCTTTATGTTTTTCCAACTCTATCTCCTTGTCTTAGTATCTTTTTCAAACCATCCTCAAATTATCTTAATTTGAGTGAAGTTATTTATTTGTTTATTTATTGCCAGAGCCTGGTCTTGTCAGGTACTTAAGTACAGCTCAGTGGAAACACGTAATTTTTTTTCAAAGAACCTGCTTTTGGACTTATCTTTTTAATAATTTTTGTTTTCTATGCTGTTAAGTTCAGGGATTATGTCAGTATTTTAAGTTTCTGGTGGAATTTTTTAATTTATTATTTACTTCTAATTTTAACAGTGCATATGTCTTATTAGACTTCGTTGTTTTGGGTTTTTTTTTCAATTTAGTAAGAATTTCTTGTGGACAAATACATGAGCAATTGTTTTGTGCCTACATAATTGAAAAAAATATATTCTTTATTTGAAGAATATGAGATCCACACATCAAGTAAATCAAGCTTGCTAAAGAAATACTCTTTTGTGCCTAGTAAATCAATCTATTTTTGAGAGAGAGAGTCAAAATCTTTCATTGTGACAGTATTTGTATGAGGTTTTTCTTGTATTTCTACTGGTTGTGTGCTGTGTATTTTTTCACTGTGCTGGATATATGTTGTTTTATGACAAATCTTCAACTTAGATTTATATTTCTGCACAATATGCCCATTTATTTTAAATGCTTTTAACCTTAAATTTTATAATATGTGATATTAGTATTGTCATTCCAGTATTCATTTGGTTTGCATTTCCCTATGATGCCCAATGTTTTTATTAAAAGGATGGAAGAGAGAGAGAAAGAGAGATAGGGAGGAGAAAGGAAAAGAAAGAAAGAACAAAAGAAAGAAAGAAAGAAGGAAGGAAGGAAGGAAGGAAGGAAGGAAGGAAGGGGAAAAAAAATAAAGAAAAAAAGAAGAGGAAGGAACTAAGAAAGGAGAGAAAGAAGAGAGGAAGGGAGGGATGATACCAGGGTAGCTCAGGGGTTGAGTGCTTGCCTCACAATCACTAGGTCTGAGGTTTAATTCCTGACCCCAGCCTGTGCAAACCCCATATACTAAACTGTGACACAATTGGTAACCACCGCTGGCATGGTTTGGCAGCAAAAGTTCTTACCTCCCATGCAGGATGACCCTAGTTCAGTTCCCACCCTGCACAGCCCCACTTCCACTGTGTGGAATAAAACCATGTCACAACTAATGATATACAACTATGGAGACTGATCTGGCCCTCCCCCTTTCTCTCTGTCTCTGTCTCTTTCTCACGGCCTCTCAAACAATAACATAAATGAAAGAGAGAGAGAGAGAGAAACATTTGACTCTTAATATGCAATTCTTTGTAAACTTACCTATATGAATTTTGTGTGGTTGTTTTTTTTAACTCAATGTAACAATTTCTGACCTTTAATGGGAAGATTCAGTCCATTCACATTTAGCAGGTCTAATGTTCATTTTATTCCTTCCACTTTACTCCATTTTTTTCTACTTGTCTTCATTGTTGTTTCCCTATTTTTCTTTCCCTTGGTTTTGTTAATTGGAATTGCTGCTCCTTCCTATCCTCCCCTCGCCCCTACACATACACACACACATTAAAGGTTCTGGTTTATTTTTCCATTCCCTTAGTGGTTACCATCTCTTTCTCGTCTTTCTTAATCGAACACATATGAGTATCACTATGATTGTTTTAAAAACAAGATACTACCTACAATTCTGTTTCTCACACCATGTTGTTCTAATCCTACCTGCTACCCCATCTTTCCAATAAAAAGAACTTTGAATACTTGTATGTTCCCCACATTCTCCTCCCACCTCATCTTTTGGAACATTTCTATCTTGCTTTGCTGAGATAGTTTAGTGTGTATGGCTGGGGGGAGGGGGGTGGGGAGGAGGAATAGAGGGGAAGGTGGTGATGAAGATGAGAAGCAATGGGAGAGGAAGAGAAATGAGAATGGAAGGAAGAGAAAAAGGAGAGGAAGAGGATGAGTAGAAAGAGAAACCCTACAAGGAAATCCAAGAACCTCCAGGTAGAAGGAGGTGAAGATTCAAGGACAAAGGACAGCCACGCTATGTGATTGTTGTAGGGTGTCTGGCACACAGCACAAGTACAGATGCAGAAAATGGAAGAGGCTTACCTGTTGCAAACTGTCACAAACTACCACAGGAGGAAAATGTAGTGTTGACCATTTATACTTAGCTTTCCACATATCAGTGTGGCATAACAGGTTTCAGAAAGAGGAAATTAGATTTAATTTTAAAAAAGAATCCCAAAACATAGAGTAATTATGGATGTCTCCAAATTATAGTGCCTCTTTATTGCATGTGCTAATGATACAATGAATTTTATGGTATCCATTTCTCTTATAAAACTGTCAAAAATTATCAAAAACTGAAGCTGGGCTTTGTTTTGTTATATCCATATTCTCCACAGTTTCAAACATTATTATTTTAGACTTCATGATTTTTAACTACATAAAGTTTAAGCTGGCACAAAGCAATATTTACATAAAATTATCTATGAAAAGCAACTTCAATACGAGTTTGTCTTGTAGATAAAATTGCATGAGGCGTATTTAACTTTCATAAGTTACATACTTCTTTATTAAAGAACTTATAATGCTCTATATAAATTTAAAATGCTGAATTTGATTAAATCTTATAGTCTAGACCATCAACAACTGAGGAAGCACTTCAGTATATATTGTTCCTGACTTTTACTGACTAACTCAACTTGACAAAATAGGCTTCATTCTGTACTAATCCTTTCTGCAATTAGGCAGAATTAGGAAACCTTGAATGCTCTTATAGTTAAATATATTTAAAATAAATTCAAATTTAGGTTTTTTTCTTTATTTCATGAATAAGTGCATTAAGCATGTTGATGCTGCTGCATTGAGTTCTATTCTGAGCTTACTCTTGTACATACTTGTGATAATATTCTTTCATCAAACTTGATAAGTCTGTATACTATTAGTCAAGTGTTTTGACGATTTCTTTTCACCAACTGATTGATTCTAAATACAATTTCCCCCCATTTTGGTCTGTAACACTTCATTTTTAGGGTTCCGAGGAACGAACAAACCACAAAACCAGCTAAAGTCTACAAATTATTGGTATTGTTAAACAATGAATTTGATGTGTACACAATGGTCTCACTGAGGCCAAGTCTCTTACCACCAGTGTTTGGCCCTGTGACTGCATGAGGAATCAGATTTCATGCTGTCTCAGAGAGTTTTCCTCTTGAGCCTTTAAAATGTGTCCATGTGGCACCATGTAAACCAAGTATTCAGTCAATTATTTTTTACAAGGCAGTTATTTTTAGTTCATTATATAGGTAAATACCACTTCAAAAAAATAATGTTATCTTCTAAAATTTTTGCTTGTCTTTCACTTTAGTTATTATTTGTCAAAGTAGATCAACATAGAATTTAGTTCAGGGATCCTTTTTTTGTATATAAAATTCTTCTGAAGGTATTCAACTAAATATGTTTCTAATGAAATGCTGGCAGTAATGTCAAAAAGTAGCAAAGCCTTCCAGGCAGTCTGAGATTTTGTTTTCCAGGAAGCATGAAATGTAAACGGTTGGAATGTACTTTGGGATGAGGAATATCAGTGGCATGCTTACATAAACAGGGGTGATAACTTTTCCAGTTTGCTAATATGCTAGATCCATAAGAGCACAGGGACAAAGTTGGCATTCTTTCGTATCATCTTATTCCCTGAGTGCTGAATTGAAAGCATTGTGCGCTGCCTTAAATTATCAGCTCTTTCCCATTCATGGTTAGTCTAAATACTTTCATCTAGCCACAGAACAGCTGCCAAAAATGCATGCAGGCACACCCTCCTTCTTAAAATGGATGTACTTACAAGTTTCAGAAGCTCCCTTGCTTAATATCTCAGGATTTTCTGCTGTCGGCCGGTCTGCTTGACTTTAAAATAAGCATGTTCATATAATTTTTCAGGATTTAAAAGTGTTTGTGTGCCTAAAATCCATGTCATGGTTTGCAAGTAACCTCAGTCACTCGTTTTTGCATTAATGAGTTAGCATTTGTTCAAATTGCTATTTGTTTCCATTTGGATGAGCACAGAAGTCTCCAGAATGGATGGACAAGCATAGAGAGAGAAAACCTTTACTTCCAAGGTTTATACAAGCGCATCTTTCCTTTTGCCACAGTCATTCTTCTGTATTCATTAGCTTAGCTGCTTAATGGTTTTTCGTAAGGCAGATACTGTGGTCTTTTTTACCAAAGGTGATGAGACAACACCAGTGGTCAGGTCTCTACTCTGAGATCCCAGCAAATGTGGTGGCTGACATGTAAGTTCAAGTATAAGTTGGCTGCCTGTGACAAACAGGCTCCTTTCTTTCACTTTAACTAAGAATACCTGTGTTCAAATAGGAACAGCAAAGCTCCAGAGATCGGTTAATACCTCTTTTTATGCGTCTACTTAACTCTCATCTGACTCTCATTGTTTTCTTCTTATTCTCTGAACTTCATTAATTAGCTTCTCCCCCAACTTGACAGTGCTTCCCGCCAAGCCACCTCATTAGACTGGCCAAACTACAACTGGGCACTATTGGGTCAAGTGCCCAAGTATGATGCTAGGCAGGGACTCCTCTGAGCCTGGATAACAGCATGTGATGAGCTCTCTGAGTGGCCAATCCCATGCCTGTTGCCACTGTCTAAAACCTTACAAAATGTTTTATACTGTAGCATGCCCTATAGGACAGTATTTTTTACTAAAATTTTAAATCATGTCTCATTGGTTACTAAATTTTTTCTAACTGATTTTTAGTAAAACTCTAAATACTAGTTTTGGTATATAAAGTCCTAATTTTGTTTTTTTTTCTTGACAAATTTTATTTTCCGTAGCCAGTCTACTATACTTTTCTAAAAGACTCTAAGACTTATATAAGCCCTGTTTTTATGGTACATAAAAAGAATTTTAGATGGGGGAGGGAGGACAGAAAAAACTACACAGATGCAATACTGCGTATTTTACCTAGACCCCACCCCACCCCAAGCCAAACACCAGACCTCCAAAAATATATTACACTACAAATTTATATCAAGAAGAGAAGTGAAAGGTCTTTAGTTAAGATTATGGAAGTTTAGTACTACTAGGGTATTTGCCTAGAAGACTGCCCTTCTTCAGTTCTCTCAGATGATTTAGGTGTTAGAACGTAAATGCAACCTGATGTTTAACTAAGTTGACTCTCAAGACTGCTTCCTCCTCTCTGGAGGTATAAATGTGCCTAGAGGTGGAATATACTTTTACTGCTAAAGAAAACATCCCAGTTATGTAATCAGATATTTTAATAAATGTCACAAGTTTTAGATAGAAGCACAAAAGAAAGAGAGTTAAAAAACTTCTTTTCCCCAAGGGAAGCTGTATATTCTGTCTTCATTATTTATTTATTTGTTACTTTCAGTTTTGTTTTCCACACATAAATGAAGTCATATGGTCCTTGATATTTTTCAGTCTGAATTATTTTGCTTAACATGATGATCGCAAGGTCCAACCATGCTGTCACAAATGGTAGTATTTCTTTTCTTATTATTGTGCTATTCCATAGTGTAAATGTACATCAACTTCCTTATTCAATCATCGATCAAAGGACATTTTGGCTGTTTCCATGGCTTGGCCACCATGAACAGTGCTGCGATGAATGTTAGCATACATATACTAATATTTTTGCAGACTAAGGTTTTCAAGTTTTGGTGGTAAATACTCAGAAGAGGAATTGTTGAATCATACACAAATGGACAATAGATGCATAAAAAAATGCTCAACATCACTAGCTATTAGGAAAATGCAAATTGAAAGCACAATGAGATGCCACCTCACACCCGTTAAAATGGCTATAATCAACAAGACAAGAAATAACAAGTACTGGAGAGGCTGTGAAGGGAAAGGAGCCCTCACACTGCTGGTTGGAATGTAAATTGGTACAATCACTGTGGAAGACAGCATGAAAGTTTCTCAAAAAATTAAAAATAGAATTACCATATGACCCAGAAATCTGTGTTTATTATTTAAAATGTGATCTTCAGACATCAGATATTTTAACGTTACCCACAAAAAAAAAAAAACAGATTCAAAGTAAAACCAGAAGACAAAGACAATGATATAAAACTGAAGCCAGATGAAACAAAAGAAGAAACAGCCAAGTCTATAGCCTGGATCATTAGCCAGGCAGATGTTGACAAATTAGAGAAGACAATTCTGTTAAATTTCTGAAAGTTACATTCACTGGTATTCCTGAAGTTCCAACTTCAACCTCATAATAGGGCACAGCATATAGCAGCATAAATTGTTCACTGCACAAATCTAAGGAGTATTATCCACATGGCAATATCCATCTGAACTATTTATAGCCTCTGAGCCCCTAAGAACTGGGCAGTACAGCAGCTCTTGCTTTGTAATCTGCATAGCATATGAACAGTAACATTCATAAAATCCTCTCTGAGCCTAAGGTCCGTAAGTTTAGGGCCTGTGCTTTCCTCTATGCAATTTATTGTTTCAGGTCTTGTGTTTAGGTCTTTGTCCTATTTTGAGTTAATTTTGCTGTGCATAGTGTCAGATAGCAGTCTAGCCTCATTCTTTTTCATGTGGCTTTCCAATTTTCCCAGCACCATTTATTGAAGTGGCTTTTTCAATGATTAAATGATGTAGTGGCATAGAAGCTGGGTCCTCTCCTCTATGTCAAAACAGTTCGGAAATGCCATCACATCATAAGAACTTCCCCGTTGTAGGTGAGGACTTAAGGAAGCTGCATCAGAACAAAATTTCTTCCTTCTGCCTCCTTTTTTTCCTTCCCTTCCATGGCTGTTGCTCTCAAGAGCACGCTCTAATAAACCCTTCCTTACCAATTTTCATCTCAAATTCTGTTTGTGGGGGAACCCAAGTTGCCGTATCTTTGAATTTCTACTTGTTTGATGTTATCCACCTGAATTTTAAAATTTAACATACAGCCCCTCATTCACATTAGCTATCTATGTCTCACTATAAATATTTAAAGCAAATTGTACTTGAGCATCTCAAGAAACTTTCCTCCAAGACTGTGATTATGTACAAGTATAGAGAAGCTCTAGATAAACATGATCCATCAACTCAACTGTGGATAAAAACAAAGGCTTCTTTCAAGAACTGAAAACAAATCTAACAATGGGAGAGTGGCAGGGAGACAAGAAAAAGTTGATGAGGAGATTGGATAAAACATATCTCTGGTTTTCCTTTTAAGAGACATTCGCTGAAACAAACTATCATTAAAAAAAAAGTGAACTTCCTTTTAGATGAGACTGTGTACGTCTTATGGATTAAAGTATTAAAAATGGGAAGAAATGACATCTCATGTTCCATCTTTGCTCATGTGAAATTTTATTGGCTTTCAAAAAAAAGTCAAATATACAAATGTATTAAGTTTACGCTGTTAATAGATTTGAACCTTTGTTCCATGTTACTAGCGCTACAGTGTCAGTGAAATTTCTTGGAAAGATGTACGCCTGTAGGA
>PVKE010041829.1:0-14017 GCA_004027555.1 Craseonycteris thonglongyai | reverse complement strand
TTGAATCCCGGCCTCGGCCCGTGCGGACCCATATGCTGCACTGGGGAGTGCCCTCAGTTCAGTTCTCACCAGGGAGAGACCCCGGCCCAATTCCTTCCCTGTGCAGTCTCGCCCACCTGTGGAATGAAACTATGTGGAAAAACCAATGATGTGCAACTATGAAGACTGTTCTGGGCCCTCCCCCTTCTCTCTGTCTCTGACTCTGTATCTCTCTCTCTCTCTCTCTCTCTCTCTCTCTCTCTCTCTCTCTCTCTGTCAAAAACAACAAATAAATCTTTAAAAATAAAATCCACATTTACATATATCATAGAACAATTTGAGAATAAAGACAAAGAAAATATTAAAACAAGTTAGAGAAAAAACAATTTCCCTACAAACAACCTATTATCGGATTTATGGCAGGTCTCCCAATACCAGCAGTGGAAGCCAGAAGTAAAACAATATCTTTAAATTCTAAGAGACTAGAACTTCAAACTAGGATGTTGTACGTAGTTAGTGACTATCCTTTGAGAAAAAAAATTGAGTGAAATAAAGATATTTTCAGACAAACAAAAACTGAGTTTGGCAATATAGGCCTGCTCTATTAAAAAAATGTAACGGATGTACTTCAGGTAGAAAGGAAAAGCAATATTAGTAAGCAGATCTGAAATGTAAAATGGAGTAGTACAAAAAGAACATGGCAAATGTAAACAAACTACATAAAACAACAATATTATCTAAATTGAAAGTAAAACTAAAATATAGTCCATCAATGCAGTATAAGTCAAATTTTTACCAGAGGGAAACTGAGTCCAGGCTTGTGCTACCTGAACCATTCAGCCTATAGACTGACACAGGAATTGGATCATAGAATAAGCATTTACTACAAGGGCACTCATTACCTGAGAAGGCGGAGGTTTGGTGGAAGAAAAAGGGTCTTTATTTCAGAGCTATATAAAACATGCAAAGAAAAATAACCCTGCTGCCACCCCCCAGACCTGTCCTAGACAGCACCCTGAGCCCCTTTTACTTTTAACAATACCTTCCTTAGAAGACAGGCAGCTATAGAACGATCCTCCATGCAGATCCCCAAGGCAGCAGAAAGCAAAGTCCAAAAAGGCCCAAGTGGGTAAGAGAGAGCTGCCGCTGCCCTGCCTCCATTCACCCTCCTCTGGGAAGCATAGCCAGCTGGCGCTCAGTCCTTCAGGTGAATCTCAGACCTCCCCTTCAGGTGAATCTCAGACCTCCACAGAAGCAGAGGAGCCATCTCTGGTCTTCCAGCCCAGATCCCAGCACTGAGCATGTGCACCCCTCAATGCTGGCCATCTACCTATCTTCTCCCACTATAGTCCCATGGCCAGGCCACCAAGCTGCAGCTGTGCTTTATAGGCCTAGCTGGCTGCTTCCAGCTGATCAAGAGCCTTCTGCAAAGACCTCTGGTGCCTAAAAAGCTCTACAATCAAGAGCTCTCTGCAAAACCTTTGTGGTCTCTCCCCACTGGCCTTTCCATAAGAAAATCTTCCGGGCCAAAGCAGTCCTAACCAAGAGCTCCCTGCAAAAACCTTCCCGCCTTTCGGCCCTCCTGTATTTATAGCCTCACCAGTAATTGACAGAGGGTCTCTCTTCTCCTGCAAATCCCAGCCCATTACTATTAGTTACTTTCATCTGCCTGCCTGCAGCGCTTCCATTTTTGGCAATTTCTGTCCCTTAGCACTAATTATATCTACCTCTGTCAGCTTCCCCTAGCTTCAGACAGAACCAAGGGATATGAAGGGAGATCTGCTGGGTGCCTCACCCACTTCTTTATGACTACCCTGGGCAGCCTCCTCCTTTAGCGGCCACCCTGTTATGAAATGGGAGATAAAAAGAAAGTATCCACATGTTTGTGCACTGTTCTGGAGGAGAGTAGATATTCATTTTAGAAATGTTGAGCATGCATATTTCATCTGTTGTATCATTTTCAAACTAGAATATGAAGGAGGGAAGTAAAAGAAGGAAAAAAAGAAAAGAAATACACAAAAGTCATGACAAATGGAAAGCACAAAAAAGGTTGATAGAAATCAAACCAGAGCAGCTATTATCACAAAGCCTTCACACAGAGCATATTCTCTGACCATGGTGCCTTTTATATTAGATATCAATAACAGAGTGATAACCCGAAAAACTGCAAAGATTTAAAAATTTATAAACATACTTTTAAATAACATGTAGGTTATAAAGAAATCATAGTGTTCAATCCTTGCCTTTGCTGATCAACTTGGAAAGTTTTTCTCAAATATTTTCTCTAACTATATTTAGTTTTAGGAGAATCACTGAGAAAAATCATCCTCTTTGGAAACTCATTAGTTTTAAAGAGGTTTCATAAAGGACACTAAATAATCTTTTTTTAAAATTCTGAGAAAACACTAGATACCTAAGTTTACTGATAGGTTATTTTTTAAATTACATAATTCAGAGATCCTGGGATAGTTCAGCAATTGAGTGCTTCTCTCTCAATTGCAAGGTCTGGGTTTCGATTCCCGGCCTTGGCCTATGCAACCCCATATACTGAACCCCACAGCACAACTGGTAACCGCCAGGATGGCACAATGGTGAAGGTTCTCATGTCCCATGTGGGAGCCCCTCAGTTCTATTTCTGCCCCTGTGGGTCCACATCCATCTGTGTGGGCAACTAACAAGGTACAACTATGGAGACACCTCTGGGCCCTCCCCCTTTTCTCTCACTATCTCTCTCTCTCTTTCATCTTCTCTCAAAAAAATGAAACTTTAACAATTATTTTCAAATTACATACTTACATAAACTCTGCCAGAATAAAGAAAAAGAAAAAGTAATTCCCCAACTCATTTAATGAATCTAGTAAAAACTTCAATGACATAAGAAAAAAAGAACAATTCATATAAGAAATGTCAAGGTAATTTCACTCATAATTATAGATAATAAAAGTCTAAAAAAAGAATTAAGAAACAAAATTCATCAATGTGTAAAAGGATAATGGGTAATGATAAATTTGAGTTTATCACAGAAATGCAAGATTGGTTTAATATTGGACAAAACAATGTAATTCATTATATGAGCAGAGTATCATATTGTCACAAACTGGGTTCCCAAAAAGCAGACATTAAGACTGAGTTTGAGGTTTCAAAGTTTTATTAGAAGTCAACATCTGTGAAAGAAACAAAGGAAAAGTAGAATAGGGCAGAGAAAGAAGTTGGACTGCAATATAGACCCAAAAAATCCTTGGCCAACCAGCAGAGAGCTCCATCAGAGTTATTCCACTTCAGCAGGGCCTTTATTTCTTACCTTGCTCGGTAACTAGGGGCAGGCTGCTCTGAGAAGGGTGTGAGCCTGAGCCAAGAAGTTATAAAACAAAAACAAAAAAAAACTGGTTAACAGAGGCACTCTGCTGCCTGCGTATCCTTAGCTAGAGAGCAAGTCAATCCTTGAGGGTGGCTTTGACAATAAGTCTCCATGTCTAATGTACATCTGAATTGATGAAGAAAATCAGCCTCCCTAGAGTTTGACATCTCTTTGTCATCATGAAAATTTAATCACAGCAAATTGAGGGAAACTTCCTTTATATAATAAAAGAATCTACAAAAAGCATCACACATAAAGGCAAAATAAAAATAATCCAATAACAATCAGGTGAAATAAAAGGATGCCCATTATCACCATTATTACTTTCCTATGCCATAGGGTGCTGGAGGGGCCAGTAGGAACAGTATGGTAAGAAAAATAAATAGATAAGAACTGAAAGAGAAGGAATAATCTGTCATTATTTACAGATAACTTCATTTTCTATGTACAAAACCTAAAAGAATCAAATAAATTCTTAAGTTATCAAAGTAACTAGACAGAAATTTTTTTTTATTGTTAAATTTGTTGGGGTAGCATTGATTGGTAACAATTAGATACTATCCGGATGTATAAATCTACATTACATCACCAATATATCACATTATGTGCTCACCACCCAGAATCAGCTCTCCTTCCATCACCATATATCTGGTGTCCACTCCAGCTTCCTCCCACACACACATACTCTCCCTCCCGCTAGATAGAAATTAACATATATAATTCTATTTACTTCATACCAAAAAAAAAAGTTTAACTGATTTTTTTTTTAAGACAACATTTATAATGGCAACAAAAATACAAGGTACCTAGAAATAAATGTAATAAAAGATACTCAAGCACCTTGTGTATAAAACTTGATGTGTATAAAACATCATTAGATAAAATTTAAAAAGATCTAAGTCAATAAAAAATATAATATGTTCACCGATAAGAAGACTTAAAATTATAAAATTATAAAGACTTAAAATTATAAAGACTTAAAATTATAAATTAAAATTATAAAGACTTAAAATTATAAAGAATTTTCCAATTTATCTGAAATAAGTTAATTCCAATAAATATCCCAGGTTTTTTGCAAAAATTCATAGGCTGGTTCTAAAATTTTATAAGAAACAGAAAATCAAAAGTAAGACATTCCTAAGAAGAATAAGGTAGAGAGATACCCCACCAAATATCAATATGTATTACAAAAAAGAAATAGGACTTTAGGAGAGGAATAATTTTTTAAAAAAGAAACACACAAAACTACAAGTCATTAAAAAAAAAAAGATTAATACATTGGCTAAATTAAAAATGAGGACATCTGATAGCATAAAAATAAAAAATAAAAAAGACAAGCTACAAACAAAACAAAAATTGTCACACAAAGTACTGACCAATTATTCATATTCAGACTATATGGAGAACTACAAATGATCTAAAGAAACACAAAGAAATAGGAAAATGAGCAAAAGATAAGAGCAGTCACTTTATAGAAGAGGGGAAAAAAACCATGTGAAGGTGTGCTCAACCTGAACCTCATTAAATGCAAATTAAAGTCCCAAAATATTATTTTAGGCCCATCAGATTGTCAAACATGCCAAAAGTTAGCAAGGATTTAAAGCAATGGAAGTTTTTACTTTGCTGGTGATTTGTTTGGGAAACAATTTGACAATGTTACATATATGTGTATTGTATGTATGCATATCCCACAAGCCTAGGTATCTATTTTACATATAGTATTCCTAGCAAAAGACCCATGTAGAAATTCATAGTAACATTTTTGTATCAGGAAAAAAAAAAAAAATAGGAAACCATTTTTTTTTTTAGACTCCAACTCTGAAACTTTTATTCTCCTGGAAACAATCATCTGTATTAGTGATACTTGAGGGAAAGGGTATATGCTCAGTTCTGTCGAAGCACACGTGAGTATCTGTGTACAGCATCCACAAAGGCCCCCACATGTTCTGGATCCATGTCAGGGTAAAGTCCATGGCCAAGGTTGGCAATGTAGCGCTGTGGCCCAAAGTCATCTAGCATCTGCTGCACCAGTCGCCTGATCTCCTTAGATGCATAGAGGGCACAAGGGTCTAAGTTGCCCTGCAAGGTCACTGTCTTCTCAACACGCTCCCAGGCTTTCTCTGGGGCCACTGTCCAATCAAGCCCAACCACCTCATAGCCAGCCTGGGCCAGCTCCTCCTGGGCAAAATGTCCATCCTTAGCAAAAATTATCATGGGCACTGGTGCTACGCCTGCCTCCTGCAGCCTGGCCTTCATTCGCTTGGCCACATCACGGATATAGGGCAGTGCAAACTTATTGAAGAGCTGTGGGCCAAGGTGCCCTGCATGAGACTCAAAGAGCTGCAATGCCTGGGCACCAGTGATCACTTGTCCCACCAGATATGGTACCAGAGCATCAGTGAGGATGCGAAGCAGCTGGTGACTGGCCTTTGGTCTCTGGTAAAACCAGTGCTTGGCATTAGCCATGGTGCTTGAGCTGCCACCCTCAATCATGTATGTCATCAGAGTCCACAGGGCACCAGCAAAGCCAATCAGCGGCACACGCCCAGACAGCTGGTGTCTAGTGAGGGTGATGGTATGGAACACATAAATACTACACAGGAATATAAAGTAATGAATTACAGGTAGCCCCATCGACACGGATAAACCTCAAAAAACGACCAAATAGCAAAACTGTGAATCAAAAGGACTACACACAGTAACTTTCTTATACATAAAATTCAAAACCTGAGACCCTGAAAAACAAATTTTTACATACTCAAACAAAGCAAAAGAATAACACAAACCAAAATCAGCATATGAGTTTCCTCTGAAAAGCCAGGTAAAGGCACATAGGCACGGGGCCTGGATTACTAAAGACCAGTAATCTGCAGGAGGAGTGGCCCCTGCCTGCTCTGGGTATGGTAATGCTCTACAGGTCACCCGGGCCCCTGCCCTCCAGGTGACCTCCCTCACACACGCGCATGTCACCTGCTGTGCACTGTCAGTATCTGACTTTGGTAACCTTGCTTTTACCTTTGGGAGGCCAATAGAAATAGCCATAAGTAAAAAAAAATTATCTCCCAAGATGGGTGCTTGGTTGGGAGGCAGCCTTTCACCCTAAAAACAGGAGAAGTAGGAACAGGCTTTATTCAATTCTTCCAAGCTTGTCTTACAATTTTAATTTTATGTACATACATTTATCATTTCCAGCTCAATGAAAGCAATAAAACAAGAATCTGTGATTAGATAACAATTTCATTTGGAGAAGTTCAATGACCCCTTTAAATGTTTCATTTTTCTCGATATTATTTTTATTGACCTCAGTAACATCTGACCTCAACAGCTGCTCTTTGGGGAGCTGTCATGGGTGACCAGACCCAGGGAAACAGATGAGGCAACAAATCAGAGCGGCTATGGTCTACTTGGCAACAAAAAGCACTGCCAGTCCCGCCTGGCAGGCAGCCTCCAAAGGACAAGGGGGTTCCAGAGCTAAAATGTAGAACAGATCAGGGATCTAGGGAGGGCTGCAATACTTACAGCTATGAGTGAAGGCAGAGCTGCAGGAAGAAATGTGAAATAATGTACAGTGCACAAACACCCCCACATCCACCATCCCTGGAACCAGAGAAAAGTTAGCCCCCAGGAAATTATATAAACCCTAACAAAACATCAGATGCAAGAAAAGGGGAAATGGGGAGAAGCAGGTACAAATGATCAGGCCTTGTTGATGATATCTGCTTACTAATGTGAAATATCAAAATAAACCGACACTTTTGAGGTGGCCCAGAAACCCAATAAGGGGTTTTCACCAACTATTTGTGTTTGAATACATATCTTTCCCTTACTGAGAGACTCCCAGTTTTTTTCCACAGGAGACCCAAACCCACTTTAGTTTAGCCTGACAGAGTGCACCGCAAAACTGAGAACAGACTAACTTTTCCCGTAAACTAAGCATTTACAGAAATTCTTAAATTTTAAATTGTCACTTATTAGACTAATTTAAGAAAGTGTATAGAGCGTCTTAATCTAGAGAAGCACCAGGTTCAAGTGGCATGTTTTCCTTTCCTTTCTCCTTTTTAAAAGTTGAAAGCAGAATGCAATTACTGGAGCATATGATTGAAGTGCTCAGCTCAACAACAGCATGGTTTTATGTTTATTAATAGGAAGAGAGAACAATATTGAGAACACAAGACAATCTACAATCAGAAGACTTCATCTGTGATCTAGGTGAACGATCCAGGTCTGCCACTTAAAAGCCAAATGATCTTGGGCAAGTCACTTGTCTCCAAACCTCAGTTTAATTATCCATAAAATGAGAATAAGAAAAACTGGGCCACATAACTACCAGAGTTATGTGGTTAGCCATCCAATAAAATAAAGCACAAGAGCACATTTTGGCAGGCTGTAAATAAAATGTTTCACCCATGAAGAAGAGTAATATTAGTGGGCAGGTTCATATTAGGCCTTGCTCTTATGCCAGCTTCACTTCAGCTGTTTGACAGGCAAGCCCACAAGTACAGAAAAACCTGATGCTATCAGTTGTGTCAGGGAAGGTTGCAGTAATAACTCTGCTATGATGGTGAATTTTGTGTGTCAATTTCCCCAGCCATGAGGTGCCTAGATTAAACATTATTTCTGATTGTATGTCTGAAGGTGTTTCTAGATGACATTGGCATTTGAATTAGTGGACTCAGTAAAATAGACTGCCCTCCCCAGTGTGGGTGGGCATCATCAATCCACTGAAGGCCTAAATAGAACAAAAGGAAAAAAAAAAGAAATTGGCCTTTATTTCTCCTGCCTCACTTCTTAAATTGGTACATCCCATCTTATCTTCTCCTGCCCTTGGCCTGCAATTCAGACCATCAGCTCCTCCGGTTCTCAGGCCGTCAGACTTGGACTGAATTACACCACTGGCTTTTGTAGGTCTCCAGCTTGCAGATGGCAGATGGTGGGACTTCTCAGCCTCCATAATCGCATATGCCAATTTCTTAAATACATGTCTCTCTCTCACTCTCTCACTTTCTGTATATACACACACATATGTATATCTCCTATCAGTTCTGTTTCTCTGGAGGACACTAAATAACACAATAGATAGCAACTCCAACCCTGGGTTATCTGTTCAAAATAGGTCAAAGAAGAACAGAACTAGATACCATTCCTTCTGAGGTAGCTGGACTTAACCGGCACCACTATCCACAGCCTCAGCAACTCAGAGCACACACACACAAAGTCTCCCCCTCATTCCCCATTTCCTACCACATTCAAACCTAGGATTAGGCTACATAACTACTGAATATCATGCAAATTGTTTCAAATAGAATTAGTTTTAATCTTCTGAATTAGATTTCTTGCGTTTTGAAAATTGTACAACTTCAAGTCTGGATGTGAAGCCAACAGTGGTCATAAAGTGTCAGGCAGAAGTAATGCTCTACCAGAGTGTTACCAGCTCATAAAAACAGGGCGTTACCTCTGTGGAACCCTGCGGATCCAGTCTGAAATCTACATGGTGCATTCCAGAAGTCCTCAGAACCACTGTGACTCATTTAACTAAGTCCTAGAATACAGTACCCAGATAGACTAGACCTTAATAAGACTCATTAGTTGAAAACAAAAAGAATTTAAAAAGATGCTTCCTGTTCAGATGCTGGCTTTCAAAGTACGACATGCTTTCAGCCAAAGTCTTTTAAGTGCTTTGTTTAAAATACACATGAGAAAATTTGGAATGATTCCTAGTCTCATGTCTCTTTTGTATCCAATAACTAAGTTTTTAAATATTTGATTTTATATTTGACATACAAACAAATACATATGAAACATACATATGCTATGATATATAATAATAAAAAGAGCACACATAAATCAACTTAATCTTGTAATGCCTGAAGGCCATCATTTCAAACAGTAGAATGGAAGGCAAACTGTCAAGCAAGTGAACACAGGTTTTCACACCCCGCTTTGTCTTTTTTAATGATTTATTTTTATTGTTTTTGACAAAGAGAGAGAGAGATACAGAGATAAAAACAGAAAGAAGGGGGAGGGCCCAGAACAGTCTCTATAGTTGCACATCATTGGTTTTTCCACATAGTTTCATTCCACAAGTGGGCGCGGGGCTGCACAGGGCAGGAAATGGGCTGGAGTTTCACCCTGGTGAGAACCGAACTGGGGGCACTCCCCAGTTCAGCATATGGGTCCACTTGGGCCGGGGCCAGGATTCGATCCTTGGTCCCCGGGGCTGCAAAGCGAGTGCTTAACCCGCTGAGTCATCCCGGCTTCCCCCTGCTTTGTCTTTTTTATTCCTTCTGAGATATATGAGTTTTAAAGTAAAATTGGCCAAATAAAGAAAAGCTTAAATCAAAAGAATGGCCTCTATTGACAGCAGTTGGACACTAATAAGGGACCAGTTGGCAAGGTATCTTTTGGACAAGAAGCCCTCTTATAGATAAGCACCTGCCACCTTCATCTACTAGGAGAACAAATAAAAACATTGTATGCAACACAATTCTAAAATTCAGGAATCTTTGAATTTAAACATGGCAAACTGAGAGCCAACCTAAAAATAGACAACTCATGCAAGTATTGATTTTTCAGAATCTTGATTTGTAAACAACTCTCCATCATAAATAAGTTAACACAGGGCTACAAGCTTCAGTAACTTACAGAGAAATGTAGTATTAAAACACAACCCTAACTCCGGTTCTACTCATTGCCTGTCTCTGCTGCTCAATCTTGGATAGTAACATACTTAGAGGTCTTTTCTTAAAATGAACATTTCTAGATCACATGCATTGCTCTAAGTGGCTCTACTACTCTTACTGTAACACCAATCTAGCTTTCATATGAGATACCACTAAATTTCATTACAGCCTCTCAGTACATAGATCTTAGTGCAACAGAAGATCTAACAGACCACAGACAAAATTCAACCTGTATCACCTTGGGGAAATGTATCACCCTTTTGCACATTTCAACTTCCTCCTCAGAAACATGACAGAATAAGACCAGGTAAATTCTGAAGTCCATGCCAATCCAAAAATTCTGAAACTGCCTTTGAGTTTAACATTCAATGTATTTGTGAAAAGAAATGCATGAATCTTTGTGCTAACCCTGAAACAGTAGAGAAAAGAAAGCTTCTCACCTCTGCTTTCCTATCTATTCTAATTTAACTTTTCTTTTCCCTTAATTCCAAAGTGTCTGTAGATTCTCTTTGGTATTAGAAATGAATGCCCCTCTAATCTGAACCAATACCGAAAACAAAAAGGGAGACCAAGGGCAAAGAATCTGGCATTTTTCTAATTAATTATTCCCCAGAAGAGAATCAAGTTTACCTTTGTTCCACTTGACAAGCATAATCAAGCAATGCCTCTTCTGAAGCTTATCAGTGTGGTAGCCACTTTTTACTGAGCCCTGTATTAAAAAATAACTAATTAACTCCACTCTTAAGACCCTTCAGTTTTAAGTAGTTTCATTAAACTTCTTAGTCTTTCTTAAAACTGATATTTTTGTGATTCTGTTCTTAGAAGAGTCAACTCTTTTTCACAATGAATATGTTTAAACACATTTTGATTACAACAGAACAGACTTTAAACATATTTTGCAGAATGGTCTGAACAAAAAGATTTTCATTAATTAGGTTTAGAATAATGTATATTATTCCAGCAAAAGTCAAATGTCCTCTTCCTTCTTTATCCATGCCCTTCTCCATTTCAACTAGGAGGTTCAGACATATCACAGGGTGAGGCATGTTCCCAGAGAGCCTCTGTTGTAGATGTGAGAGAAGAGAGATCATGCCACCTGCAAACATCGCTCACTCAAAGTCCTGACATTTTTGTATTTGGATGTTTCTTCCCCAACCATGAAAATTGCAGTTCAGTTCACATAAATGTTGGGACACCTTTATTAATAATAATTAGAAAAAGATAATGAATCCAAAATAAAGGCAGGTTTCTTCTCGACCAGGCCCAGCATGTGTCACGTTCAGAAAAACAGTATATATGAAATCCATTTAAAAAATAAAAATTGAAAGGCAATTTAAATCATTAATCCAGTCTCTTGAAAACAATACCAAAGGGATCACTATACATTATGCTCATGTGTCAAGCCCTCTTCAGCCATCTGTATGGCATGCATGGCCCTCAGTACAGCATGGCACTGGTACCACCCTCCCCATCTCACTCTTCAGCCCTTCATCAAATTGTTCTTCAACATTCAGCCCAACTAGGTCTTCGCAGCCCATTAGTCAGGATTTTTCTAAGCTAAGCCTTGCTTCCAATATTAACTCTTCACCGTCCCCAAGGGAAAGCTGATGCTAATTTAGCCTTCCTTGGTTCCTTTCCATTCCCAATTCTATCCATTATACTTTCTTTTCTTTTTATTCTTTTTATTTGTTTATTTATTTTTTTTGACAGAGAGAGAGAGATACAGAGACAGAGAAAGAACTGAACTGGGGGAGCTCCCAGTTCAGCACATGGTTCCGCACGGGCCGGGGCCAGGATTCGATCCCCGGTCCCCGGCGCTGCAAAGTGAGCACTTAACCCACTGAGCCATCCCAGCTTCCCCACTATCCATCATACTTTCAACGAAATCCCAAACCCACTGCTGCCACTGACAGCAAAAGATCCTTTCTATTTAGGATTTGGGGGAGAGGGAAAGCTGTGACGATTCACAAAACAATGTTTTCAATCAGATCTTCAGGAAACTAACAGCAGCTGGTTACAGTCTACGAGCTGGTCTATGAACACTCCTGTACTGATGGGGCTTGACCTCAGAGAAAAAGATAGGGTTCTGGATGCAAGTTAAGTCATTCCATTGAGATGCACTTGCAGGAGTTTGGGGCGTAAGGATGAGGCCATTTTCCTGGAGCTATTGCTGCTGACTAAAAGGGCCAAAAGGAACTGAGGTTTTGTAGCCAGTCTCAGGACTCCGGGTGGGACAGGCAATCGTGGCAGCAGTTTCCAGATCTTTGGGTTAAGCGACAGTCCTTGAAATCAATAGACAAAGGGCAGCCCCCTCACTTCCGTTCTTCCAGTCCTTTCAGTCCTAATTGAAAGATCCACATCCAAAGTGGTTTCTGTGTTCTGCCCTGAGCTGACCAATAGAAGAGGTCTAAAGAAAAAAACATAAAGCAAAAAACATGCAAGAAAAGAATAGTAGAGCTTTTTCTGTGTGCCCTTTTGGGACAGAAAGAGAAAATTGTAGCAAAGTGAAGTTGGCACTAGTCATAAGGAAAATGCAAATCAAAACCACAGTGAGGTACCACTTCACACTCACTGAGATGTATAGAATTTAAAAAGATAAGTACTGATGAGGGTGTGGAGAAACTGAAACTCTCATACACTGTGATACAAATGTAAAATAATGCGTCCACTTTGAAAAAAAGTTTTACAGTTCCATAAATGTTAATAGAGTTACCTTATGACCCAGCAAGTTCACTACCTGGTGCATATTCAGGAGAGGTGAAAACATGTCTACAGAAAAATGTGTACACAAATATTTGTAGAAATATTATTAATAATAGTAGTAGTAATAGCTGACATTTATAAATATTCATTATGTATTTGGCATTACTCTAAGTCCATTGCATCTATTATCTCATTTAATTTTTTATAACAATGCTATGAAGTTATTACTATTACTACCGGTATCTTTATTTTGTATGTGGAGAAAATGAGGTACCAACACAACAGGTAACTTACCAAGGTAAAATCAAGATTTGAACCCAGGCAGTTGGACTCCTGCACTTTTATCCACAATTCTAATTTCTGAGTTATATAATTATTAGCTCAGAGCGGTGGAGTAAACTACCAGTTTTTAGTAAGAACTTTCCCAAAAATATTAACAATGGTTACTTCTGGGGAATAAGATTATAGGTGATTTTTATTTTCTTATTTATATGATCTGTATTTTTTAAACTTTTAACAAGAACCAAACTTTCATAAAGAGGAGGCAGAAATATTAGTTCTTATAATCCATTCTTTCTGTTCCTTTCTTATCAAAAGGTAAGAAGATAACTATTCTAAAAACCACTTCTATTTCCACCTGTTTATCAAAACACCACCCAGAAAATTAAAATAATTTTAAGTACTTAGTTACCTAAGCTTAAAAGCAAGGAAGTCCACCAATTCCAGGGTTCTATTTCATGATACAGCAGCTTTGGAGGGAGGGGGAAGGGGAAGAGAAGTGAGCAGGAGGCATGGTGTTCATCTGTCATGAAATAGAAAAAACTTTGTCTCCTACAGAAGTCATTTTATTTATTCATTCATTCTAAAACTTAAATTCAGAAGTTTTAAAAATTATATTAAAATCAAAATGGATCAAAGGGCCAGATGTTACAGGCAGGATGACTAATTAAACAGAGCCTGGGTAATGCGCTCCACGCCTTGCTCAATGGGAAGTAATTACTCTAACATTAGTTTTACAGTGTTTAAACAACCATTTCATTATATTTTTTTATACACTGATTAAATTTTCTCGGCATTTCTAATGCATCATTACATCTGCTGTGCATTTAGATAATGCTACCCATTAAAAAGTCCCTATTCTCTTTCATCACCTTAATAAATCTAATTTGGCTTTATTTATGTAAAGTTTGATAAAGAGTGATTAGTTCTCTTATGAATAGAATATCTTGGATGGAAACATCCCATCTATCATCAAGCTAATACAGTTCTTCATGGAGTTACAAATCCCCACCCACCC
>PVKE010041828.1:0-14001 GCA_004027555.1 Craseonycteris thonglongyai | reverse complement strand
AGACCTATGGACACACTCAATAACTTGGTGATTGCCTGAGGGAAGGGGAGGAGGGGGGAAGGAGAGAGGGAGGGGAGGTGGAAGAGGGCACCAGCATTATGGACACACTCAACAGTTTGGTGGTTACCTGGAGAGGGAGAGTTGTGTGGGGAGGTGGGAGTGGGCACCAGATATATGGTGGTGGAGGGGGATCTGATTCTGGGAGGTGGGCACATAATGCGATGCATGGGTGATGTGATGTGGAGTTGTACATCGGGAAACTATCTAATTGTTACCAACCAATGTCACCCCATTAAATTTAACAATAAAATAATAATAATAAAAAAAAATGTAAAAAATAAAAGAAAGAGTGACAGTTTGACTTTTTCTCTCCCAATTCTAATACCTTTTATTTCTTTCTCTTGTCTGATTGCTCTGGCTTGAGCTTCCAGTACTATGTTGAATAGCAGTCATGAAAATATGCATCCTTGTCTTGTTTCTGATTTTAGAAGAATAAGCTTCAGCTTTTCCCATTCAGTATAATATTTTCTGATTGTTTGTCAAAAATGGCCTTTATTATGTTGAGGTACTTTCTTTCAATTTCCATTTTATTCAGTGTTTTGATCCTAAATGGGTGTAGTTGCTTGTCAAATGCTTTTTCTGCATCAATTGAGATAATCGTGGTTTTCATCTTTTATTTTGTTTATGTGCTGTATTACATTGATTGATTTGCATATGTTGAACCATCCTTGTGCCCCTGGGATGAATCCCACTTGATTGTGATGTATAATCTTTTGAATGCATTGTTGTACTCTGTTTTCTAATATTTTGTGTGGGATTCTTGCATCAGTGTTCATCAGTAATATTGGTCTATATTTTTGTTTTTTGGTATTGTCCTTCCCAGGTTTTGATATTAAGGAAATGTTGGCCTCATAGAATGAGTTGGGGATTATTATCTCCTCTTGAAGTTTTTGTAGTAATCTGAGGAGGATGGGCATTAGTTCTTTGAATGCTTAATAATACTCATGGGTAAAACCTTCTGGTCCAATACTTTTGCCTTTGGGGAAATTTTGGATAATATTGTTTTATGTTTTGCACTGATGATTGGTCTATTTATGTTATCCAGTTCTTCTTGGTTAAGTTTAGATTAACTATATGTTTCTAGAAATTTGTCCATCTTCTAAATTGTCAAATTTGGTGGCATAAAGTCTTTCATAGTGATTTATTATGATTGTTTATATTTCTGTAGCATCAGTCATAATTTCTTCCCTGCCATGTCTAATTTTGGATACCGGTATATGTGATATTTTTCTTTGTCCTTTGGTAAGCCTAGCCAGTGATTTGTCAATTTTATTGGTGTTTTTTTTTTTTTTTAATTTATTTTACTGTTTTTGACAGAGACAGAGAGACAGAGACAGAGAGAGACAAAGAGAAGGGCGAGGTCCCAGAGCAGTCTCTATAGTTGTGTATCATCAGTCTTCAAAGTGGTTTCATTCCACACAGGTGGGCAAGGCCTGCGCAGGGTAGGAACTGGGCTGGGGGCCTCCAGCATGGGAGGCATGCCCCCTCAAGCTGGGGGCCGAACCAGAGGGTGAGAACCGAACTGGGGGCTTCCTGGATGGGAAGCACACTCCAGTTCAGCATGTGGGTCCACATGAGCCAGGGCCAGGATTTGATCCGAGATCCCCTGGGCTGCAAAGCCAGTGCTTAACCTGCTGAGCCATCCTGTCTTCCCCTTTATTGGTGTTTTTAAAGAACCAGCTCTTTGTTGCATTAATTTTATTAGTTGTTTCTCTGTTCTCACTTTCATTAAGTTGTGCTTTAATTTTTATTAGTTCTTTCCTTCTGCTGGTTTTGGGATTCTTTTGTTCTTTTTTCTCAAGTTCTTTAAGATGGGATGTTAGGATGTTTACTTGTGACATTTCTTGTTTCTTGAGATAAGCCTGTAACAATGTAAATTTCCCTTTTATTAGTGCTTTTGCTGTGTCCCAGTAATTTTGGTATCTTGAATTTTTATTGTCATTTGATTTTACAAATTTTCTAATTGCTTGGTTTATTCTTTGATCCAGTCATTTTTAATAGCATGTTGTTCAATCTCCACATATATATGATTTTTTTTCTGCTTTCTTTATACAGTTGATCTCTAGATTCAAAGCTTTGTAGTCTAAGAATACACTTGGTATGATTGGAATATTCTTGAATTTGCTGAGGTTGGATTTGTGTCACAGGATATGGTCTATTCTTGAAAATGTTCCACTAGAAAAAAAATGGATAGTCCTATGTTGCAGGATGGAGCATCCTATAAATGTCAATTATGTCCAATTGCTGTAATGTATCATTTAAGGATGCTATTTTCTTATTTATTTTCTGCTTGGATGATCTACTCATAATTTTCAAGGTGGGTATTGAGTTCCTCTGCTATGATTGTGTTTTTGTTAGATTCTCCTATTAGATCTGTTAGTAATTGCTTTGAAATTTTGGTGCTTCCTGGTTAGGGGCATATACATGAATGTGTCATATTTTTTTGTTAATTTTCCCCTTTTTTTATGAAATATCCATCTTTATCTTTTATTACTTTTTTTTATTCTGATGTGTATTTCATCAGAAATTAATATGGCCACTCCTGCTTTTCTCTGAATGCTATTTCCGTGGTGTGTTGTGTTTCAGTCTTTCACGTTGAGCCTGTGTTTGTCCTTGTAGATAGCGTATGGTTGGGTTTTTTAATCCAATCTGCTACTCTGTGCCTGTTTATTGGTGAATTCAGTCTATTTACACTTAGGGTGATTGACATATGAAGGTTTTCTGTATTTATTTCTTCCTTCCTTTTTATTTCTTTGTTGTCTCATTTTTTATTCATTTATTTTGATGTCTTGATTCAGGTCAAATAGCCTACCTCAGTAATTCTTGAAATGCTGACCTTGTGGTAGAGAATTCCCTCAGCGTCTGTATATCTGAAAAGGTTTTTATTCCTCCTTCATATTTAAAGGTTAGTTTTGCTGTATAGTTAATTCTTGCCTGAAATTTCTCTCCTTTAAAATTTTGAAAATTTGGCTCCACTCCCTACTAGCTTGTAGAGTTTCTGCTGAGGAGTTTGATAGGGGTTTTTTTTGTTTGTTTTTTGTTTTTTGTTTTTTTGATGGTTATATATTTTCTCCTACTGGCAGCCATGAGGATTCTTTCTTTGTTTTCTGTTTTTCACATCTTCAGAATAATGTGCCTTGGAAGAGATTTGCTAGGGTCTAGGTAGTTTGGGCTCCTATTTTCCTCTTGAATTTGGGGTTCCAATTCTTTCTGTAGGGTAGGAAACTTCTCATCTACTGCCTGATTTAAAAGGCTCTGAAAAGATTCCAACTCACTTTCTTCTGGTATCTCTATTATTCTACTGTTGCTGTTTCTAATGGAGTCAGATAGTTCCTGTAGAAATCTTTTATTTCTCTTGACTCTCAGATTCCTTTATTCTTCCTTCTGAGAAATTTTCATGTTTCTATCTTTGATGTCACTATTTGTTTCCTCCAACTGGTCAGCCCTGTTTTCTGTGCTGGTTAGTTCTTCTCTCAATTCTCCTAGTATTCCTTTCATTTCTAGAAGTTCCTTTTGATTTTAATCTAGCTTCTCAACTTTCTTGGTAAAGCATTCATTTTGATCAGAGATATTCTTATTGACATCATTTAACTGTGTCTAGTTACTTTGCCAGCATTTATTGAGCTCTCTAAATGTCTTGAAAATTGCAACCCTGGATTTTATTTTCTCTTAAATTATATGCTTCCACATATATAAGTTCCTTTTCTGGAATTTTTTTCAGTTTCTTTCAGAGTGGCTTTGGACCCTGAGGTATTCATTGGATTTGATGTGTGATTTTTTTTTTTTTTTTCCCCACCTTAGGCATGAGTTTGTTTTTCCTCTGGGGGCTTTCCTGGAAGATGGGCTTCTCTCTCTCTCTCTCTCTCTGTCTGTCTTTTTGACCCAGCTGTCTTAGTCTCAATGCTCCCCCTCTTTGGGAAAGTGAGGTGGGCTATGCTGTGTTCTGTCTCTGATGTCAGTGTCGGAAAAAGCTGGCTGTTGCACCTGTGTTTTTCAGTTTTCCTGGGCTCTCCTGTTTGTTTCCACAGGGGCGGGGTTAGTGGGGATGGCTCTGGTTTGTGTCTCAGGGTAGTTGCTATTTGCCCTTTTCCTCTGGCTGTATAGTAGGTAGTAGTTGGGACTCAGCTCAGGGGGGATAAGTTTTGAGAAGTTAGGGGAAGCAGTCAGTTTCTGGGTCCTGGGGTTGCTTTCCAGGGTTCTGACTTAGGTGATAGAAGGTGGGAGGTGGGGGAGTTTTGAGGTGGGCCCAAGACACAATAGCAAATTCCTCTGTCAGCAGAGGGGCAAGCCATTCAGTGTATGTGCCATCTTGACCCTTTTCTGCAGGCATGTTCTGCTTTCCTGGATGTAAGTTTAGAATTAGTCACACTCAGAGACAATTTTTGTTTGAGTACACTTTACTAGGTGTTAGGATGCTGGCCCAGCTGGTATAGGGCCGGGCAGGTAGGATCGGTTGAGACAGAGGTCTGTCATGCCGTGAGTAGGGAGGCTGGTGTGTGGTTCAGCTTTGCACTTTCCTCCCCAGCTGTCACTCGAGCCTCTTTCAGGAGGGCGCTCTGCTTTCCTGGCTGTGTTCTTAGCCTCACTGTCACCCAGAGACCATTTGCTCTTTTGAGTCCACACTTCTGGGCTTCAGGGAGCTAGCCCAGCTGACGGGGTGTTGGGTGGGTAGGCACAGCTGAGATAAGGACACAGATCTCACTGTGAGCCGGGAAGCCAGCCAAAATAAAGGCATGGCTCAGTCTTACTCCTCTCTGGTGTGCATCCACTGCTCTTCTAGGGTTGTGCTTTGGTTTTGAATGCCAGTGGCTAGGAAAGCAGTTTCCCTTAGAGCAGATTTATATTCAGATCAGCTCTGCCATGTCTGTAGGCCAGCGGGTCTGTGTGCTGAGCTGTGGCTGGTGCCCTATTCCTTATTTGCTCTGGGCAGGTTAGCCTTCCCTGCTCCATCATTCCCACTCTATAGAAGGCATGGGGCACAGTGTGTCGCCACTTGGGTTCAGATTTTAAGTTGTCCACAGTCTCATGGGATCTTCGCTCTCCTTGAGTCTCAGCTTCCAGCCTGTGCTGGATTTAGTTACACTTTACCCAAGTACCCCAAACCCCCCTTTTCTGCCAGTCCCAGGTTGCATTCTGTGGCCCCAACTACACTGTTCCTTACCCTTCTCTCCTACTCTCCCCTTTTTCTTTAACCTTCAGGTGTTGTCTTGCATTGCGTGGCTCTCTCAACTGAGGCTGTATTTCTCAGGGTTTTCTGTGTGGAGTCCCTTTTGTTCAAATGTCCCTTCCCAGGTAGGTTCTGGGGTTCCTTTCTCATGCCACCACCTTAGAACTTTTGAAGATGTAGTTTTTTTTAAGGTTAAGATATTTAATCTAGTCTACATTGCATGGCAAATTATCCCGTTGAGCACACACATAGCACTGTCCTAGGCCTCCTGAGGAAAGATAGATTTTTTTTTAACCTTTAAAAATATTCACCAAACATTAAATTTTATTTTTTTAGAGAATGTTCTGGCCCTCGACAGGGAAAACAGTTGTTGGAAAATTCACCTTCACAGACAACCTGGTTCAATAACAAAAATCAACTCAATAAATTGTCCTGAATTCTTTCCAAACATATCTATAGTTCTGGTGCCCATTTTAGGAATACACTTTTAATTTTATTAAAAAAATTTTTTTAAGATTTATTTTTTAATATAGAGAGAGACACAGAGAGAGGGAGACAGATAGAATGGAGAGGGCCCAGAGCACTCTCCATAGTTGAGAGCATTCGTTTTCCATATAGTTTACACTCCACAGGTGGGCGCAGGGCTGCTCAGGGCAGGAACTGGGTCGGGAGTCTCCCACATAGGCCAGGCAAGAACTGAACTGGGAGCACACCCAGCTCAGCATATGGGTCCGCGTGGGCCGGGCCTGGGATTCGATCCTCGGGCTCTGGGGCTGCAAAGTGAGCGCTTAACTGCTGAGCCATCCCAGCTTCCCCTTAATTTTTAAAGATTTATTTTTATTATTTTTTTACAGAGAGAGAGAGACAGAGGGTAAAAACAATTTGTTTATTGTTAAGTTTATTGGGGTGACATTGGTGGATAACAATTACATTGTTTCTAGGTGTACATTTCTACCTTACATTGTCTATACATTGCATTATGTGCTCATCACCCAAAATTAGCTCTCCCTCCATCACCATATGTTTGATGCCCTCTTCCTACTCCTCCCCACCCCCCAAGCTCTCCCACCCACCTCCCCTCTTACCCTCAGGTAACCACTAAACTGTTGACTGACCATGAGTTTTTGTTTCTTTGTTACTTTTGGTTTTATATTTCTGCTATGAGTAAGGTCACATGTTTCTTGATTCTTTCAGTCTGACTTATTTAGCTCAATAAGAGGATTTTAAGGCCTATCCATGTTATCACAAATTGCTGTATTTCATCTTTTCTTATTGCTGAATAGTACTCCATTGTGTAAATTTACCACAACTTCTTTATCCAGTCATCTATCAAAGGACGCTTTGGGTGTTTCCATGACTTGGCCACCATGAACAGTGCTGTGAGGAACATTGGGGCATATATATCTTTGTGGATTAAGGTTTTCAGGTTTTTTGGGTAGATACCCAGGAGAGGGGTTGCTGGGTCATATGGCAATTCCATTCGTAATTTTTTGAGGAATCTCCATCCTGCCTTCCATAGTGGTTATACCAGTTTACATTCCCACCAGCAGTGTATGAGGGTTCCTTTTTCTCCACAGCCTTTCTAGCACTTGTTGTTCCTTGTCTTGTTGATTATAGCCATTCTAACAGATGTGAGGTGGTATCTCATTGTAGTTTTAATTTGCGTTTCCCTAATTGCTAGGGATGTTGAGCATTTTTTTTATGTATGGGTTGGCTGTTTGTATGTCTTCAGGAGAGAAGTGTCTATTTAGGTCTTCTGCCCATTTTTTAATTGGATCGTTTGTTTTTTTGTTGAGTTGTATGAGTACTTTATATGTTTTAGATATTAGCCCCTTATTAGAGGCATTGTTTGCAAATATATTTTCCCATTTGGTTGGTTTCCTTTTTTATGTTGTTGATGGTTTCCTTTGCTGTGAAGAAGCTTTTTAGCTTGATATGGTCCCATTCGTTTATTTTTGCTTTTAATTCCCTTGCCTTTGGGGTCAAGTTCATAAAGTGCTCTCTGAGCCCCAGGTCTATAAGTTTAGTACTGATGCTTTCTTCTATGGACTTTATTTCAGGTCTTATGTGGAGGTCTTTACTCCATTTTGAGGTAATTTTGGTATATGGTGACAGTTCACATTCCAGATTCATTCTTTTGCATATGGTTTTCCAGTTTCCCCAGCACCATTTCCTGAAGAGGCTTCCTTTTCTCCATTGTATATTTTTTGCTCTTTTGTCAAAAATTATCTGTCTATATATTTGTGGGTTTATTTTTGGTTTTTCAATTTTGTTCCATTGGTCTTTATGTCTTTTTTTCTGCCAATACCAAGCTGTTTTGATTATTGATGCTTTTCAGTATAGATTGAAGGCAGAGAGCGTGGTGCCTCCAGCCTTATTCTTTTTTTTAGAGGATTGCTTTAGGGATTCTGGGTCTTTTGTGGTTCCATATGAATCTGATAATGTTTTTTTTCTATTTTTTGAAAAGATGTTTGTGGGATTTTGATGGGAATTGCATTCAACCTTTGTATTGCTTTGGGTAATATGACCATTTTAACTATGTTGATTCTTCCAATCCATGAACAAGGAATATCTTTCCATTTCTTTGCATCTTCAATTTCTTTTTATAGTGTCTTATAGTTTTCCATGTATATGTCCTTCATATTCTTTGTTAAGTTTATTCCTAAGTATTTTATTCTTTTTGTTTTGATTGGAAACAGTGTCATTTTTTTTATTTCTTTGTTTTGAAGTTCTTTTGTTTGTATATAAAAATGCTGTGGGATTTTGTACATTGATTTTGTATCCTGCAACTTTACTGTATTCACTTACTATTTCTAATAGTTTTCTGATGAAGTTTTTAGGGTTTTCTATATAAAGGACCATGCCAACTGCAAAAAGTGACAGTTTAACTTCTTCACTTCTAATTTGGATGCCTGAAAGATAACTTTAAGGAGCCCACTACCCAGTTTCTGTGTAAGCATGCGTACTCTGAAAGAATGACTAAGTGCTGTGTATGTTTAGAGAACTTCAAATATGGGAATAGGGAAGTGGTCAGTATCCATCTTACTCATTGTAGTTAAGTCTTTGTTAAGGGACAGTGGAAAATAAGTTAGAAGGTTAATGTGTGATCATTTCATTAAAAATATTGCATTGTAAGCTTAGAAAGTTTGGGCTTTATTTTCAGTGTAGTGGGTTGTCATTAAAGGGTTTGGGGTAGGAGGGAAGAGGGATTAAGTAGGGGATAATAATCTGGCTTTCCTTGCTAAATGGCTTGGAGGGAGAAGAGACTAGTATGGTCCAGAAGTGAGATGATTAAGACCCGAATTACTGGTTATACATCTTAATTTTCATCTTCTACTTCTAGTCCACCACAACTGTTAGCCTACTGCAGCAAGCCCCCATCCCTGTCTTCTCACATCTGAGGAAGAATTACCTCTTTCTCTAAGCCCCTTATATCCCTGCCAAGCACCTCAGTATCTTGCACCTTTATATTAAGTAAGTGTTACATCTTGATGGAATCTCTGAAATGTTTCCTTCATTTTACAATGAGGAAAATAAAGGCAAGAGAGAGATTAGGCAATTTATTAAAAAGTTACTATCTTTAGTTGCAGAATTAGGAACAATAATCCTGATTATATGAGAAATGTGACCTCATAGCTTTAAATATTTTCTTAAAAGAGTGGGATGAGGAGGAGACTTGAATTGGCTGCCAACATCAACGTTTAATTAATGACTGGGTCAAGCTGGGACATACTGATTTATTTGACACCCATTGTTTTAAAAACTTGCTTTATTTTTGTTTTACATTGCAAGCTAATTAAATATAATTTGAAAAAAATCTGCTTCCTTTCAGGTCAAGTGAAAAGTGCCAAATCTGCATAAGCCATGCTCAGTAAAGAAGTCAAGATTATACCTTTTACTAAATGTGTATTTTATAAAAGGCTACATTTTATTCTAATATTTGTAAAGGCAAACCTATTCATGACAATTGAAGTTGAAAAAATAGATGTGGAGTTTCATAAAAATGTTTTAGTATGAAATTAAATTACCCATGTTTTGTTTTACCTTCTTTGGCATGCTGATGTCTAGACTTGGCCACCTTGCCTCTGTTCCCCCAGGCGCAGTCCCACATGAATTCCTCCATGGTCTTTCCAGAGCCCATGTGAATATGAATCACTTACAAAACCTATATGGGAGCTTTAAAAGCTAGTTAGTGAATCTAATAATTTTCTGTGTAATCAAGGCAGGAAATTTTGATTCAATTGATGAATTCTATAAAAAAGAAAAGCTGGCTATTTCCAGAAGAAAACCTTGTTCTCCCTCTCTGAAAAGGAGAGTTTTGGGATGACATTCTAAAGCAAGGAAATAATAAGAACCATTTGGACCAGGGTCTTCTGCTTATACAACTATTACTTTTTATGTTCAAATTAAAATTTACCTTAAAATTTACCTGTAAGGTGGGATATATAGTCTCTTAGTAAAATTGTTTTTTGTCTTTAACCTCTGTTTGTCTTTAAATTAATAAACACAAATTTATTTAGTTTTGTTATTTTATTTTTTTTTAAGATTTATTTTACTGTTTTGACAGAGAGAGACAGAGACAGAGAGAAGGGGGAGGGCCCAGAGCAGTCTCCATAGTTGCACATCATCAGTTTTTGACATGGTTTTATTTCACACAGTTGGGTGGGGGCCCACACAGGGTGAGAACTGAGCTGGGGTTCTCCTGCATGGGAGGTGTGCCCCCTGCAAGCTGGGGGCCAAATCGGGGGCTTCCCACATGGGAAGATTGCCTTGATGAGAATCAAACTGGGGGCCTCCCACATGAGAAGCACACCCCAGTTCATCATATGGGCCTGCATGGGCTGGAGCCGGGACTTGATCCTTGGACCACAGGGCTGCATTTAATTGTTTACATGTTTGTCTCCCCATGTGAATTGTGAGCTTTTGGGGTAGGGACTTTGTCTTGTTTTTCTTCATACCCAAAGCTCATAAGATAGTGAGTTAGTAAATCATAGTTGGATGAATTCTCTTTTGGTGCTACTCTATTAATAAAACTCCTTGATCTTAATTTATTCATAGAGCTTGTTTACCTTTATAAAATGACTCCTGAATCCTATCTCCATATATTGCTTGTGCCAATACCCATTCCACTCCCATTCCTCCAGTAAACAAGCCACATAAATATCCAGTATCATGACTGTTTATCTAGTTTCTTTTCTAACCTTCATCTTGAATGTTGAATTACATTTTGGGCATATGAACCTGTGGATTACCAAGGGATTCCTGGCTCACTTGAAATAACTCTTTAATGCAAGGATCTGAATATGCATTTATATCTATAGATCTACTATGTTTCGAGAGGTATCCTACTTCTGACCTATAGCTGTATGGAATTATAGGTATTTTCAGAGGAGAGTTAAAATGCCCTTATGTTTTGGATTTGACCTGTTACACAGGTAGTTACATGAATTTTTCTGAACATCCACAGAATAATTACTATTTCAAAGTGCATACTACTAAATTAAATTGTATTATTTGAGTGGTGGTCAAGCAAAGCCTAAGTTCAGTGTTATCACTTCTAGACAATGTTTTCTTAGACTTCCATATTTCATTGATTGGAAAAATGTAAAAAAATAAAAGACTGATATGGGATCAAGAAAACTATCAGCTATCATCACTATCATATAATAAGAAAAGACATTTTAACACCAGAAAAGAAGGGAAGGTATGATCTCAGTGTGAGGCTCTACCCTTTAAGTTGAATAAATTAAGTTTTATTATAGACCTTTATATATTTTCATTTTCTCATGTATGATGGAGCTTTTATCATGAATCACAACTGGCCTATGGTTCAGCCTTTGGGAGCTACTTCCCTAGACTAAGCTGAAACAGTCAGACTGCTATTTAGTTTAACATGAGGTCCCAAACTGTAAAGGCTGACTGACAGTCTACCCCAATGTTTGATCTAATATGTGATAGATTGTATTTTCCAAGATGGCCAGCCCCATCTCCCATCCCACATACTTTTCTTCTTACAATGTGGTCATGACATTCCTCACATAGACAGGTGGGTTTCTGTTCTCTCCTCTTGAATTTGGGCAGTTCTGTGACTATAGTGGAAGGGATACTAGGTGATTTCCATAGATCATAAAAGATCATAAAAGGTGATGCAGTTTCTGCCTACTTCTCTTGAGATGCTCGCTCTTGGAAACCAGCTGGTGGAAAACTCTATATGGTAGGAACTGAGGCCCCAGCCCACAGCCCTCGCTGAGATCCAGCCAGCAGTCACTGCCCAACTTGCCAGCATATGAGTGAACCATCTTGGAAGTGGATCCTCCAGTCAAGTCACTGAAGCTAATGCTTTATGGAACAGAGATTAGTGTCTGTTGATCTCTGCCAAATTGTAGGTTTCAACTAAATAAATGATTTTTGTTGTCTTAAGCTACAGGGTTTTGTATCTGTTTATTATACAGCCACATATAACATGCAAATTTTGGAACCTAGAAGTGAGAAATTGATATAACAAATCCTAAAATGTGTGGCATTACCTTTTTAGGATTGGTGGTACACAGAAGCCAGAAAGACCTAGAGAAGAACATTAGTGAAAGTCTGCAGAGTCCAAAATAGATAATTAGAACAATCTTTAAGGACCTCTAGGAGGCTATTGTGGGAATTTATAGGAAAGAGAGGAAAGTGTTATTAGAAGCTTGGGGAAAAGGGCACTTGTTATGTGGTGGTGGTAAGTTTGGCCACACTGTTGTTTAAGTAGTAATTTCAATGATCCTGCTAAGGATTTTTCCAGACCATGATCAATTGCCACCTGGCTTATTCAAAAATGTGAGAGAAGATGAACTGAGCCAAAAAGGAATAGTTACTTTTAAATCAAATTTCAAAGAAATATAAAGGAGCCAAAAAATACTTGGTAAGTTTGAAAATAACCTTGTTTCTCATTTCTAACCTTTGTAGATGGAAAAAAGTTTTCAAATTAAGAAGTGGCTTGTGAGAAGAGATAAAATCTCTGGTGGGATGCCAGGATAGCTCACCAGAGATTTTTTTCTTTTAAGATTTATTTTTTTGTTTGAGAAAAGGTGAGAGAGAGAGAGAAGGGGGAGGGCCAAGAACAGTCTATAGTTGTACATCAGTAGTTGTGACATAGTTTCATTCCACACAGGTGGATATGGAACGGTGCCAAATGTTGTACAAGTTCTTTGTATATTTTTGATATTAGCCCCTTATCAGAGGCATTGTTTGCAAATATTTTCTCCCAGTTGGTTGGTTGCCTCTTTGCTTTGTTGATGGTTTCCTTTGCAGCACAGAAGCTTTTTAGCTTGATAAGGTCCCATTCGTTTATTTGTGCTTTTACTTCCCTCGCCATTGAGGTCAGATTCATAAAGTCCTCCCTGAATCCCAGGTCTATAAGTTTAGTGCCAATATTTTCTTCTATGCAATTTATTGTTTCCTTTTTTATTTGGAGGTCTTTAATCCATTCTGAGTTAATTTTGGTATATGGTGAGAGATTGCAGTTCACATTCAGCCTTTTGCATGTGGTTTTCCAATTTTCTGAGCGCCATTTACTGAAGAGGCTTTCTTATCCCCACTATATATTTTTTGATCCTTTATCAAAAATAATCTGTCCATAAATTTGTGGGTTTATTTCTGGGGTTTCAATTCTGTTCCATTGGTCCGTGTGTCTGTTTTTCTGCCAGTACCAAGCTGTTTTGATTACTGAGGCTTTGTAGTACAGATAAAAGTCAGGCAGTGAGATGCCCCCAGCTTTATCCTTCTTTCTTAGGATAGCTTTTGCAATTCGTGGTCTTTTGTGGTTCCATACAAATTTGATGATTTTTTAAAATCTGTTTCTTGAAAGAATGACTGTGGGATTTTGATGGGAATGACATTGAATCTGTATATTGCTTTGGGGAGTATGGCCATTTTAACTATGTTAATTCTTCCAATCCATGCACATGGAATGTCTTTCCATTTCTTTGTGTCCTCTTTAATTTCTGTTAAGAGTGTTATAGTTTTCAGTGTATAAGTCCTTCATGTTCTTTGTTAGATTTTTTCCTATGTATTTCATTTTTTTGTTTGCAACGGCAAAGGGAATGGATCTTCTCATCTCTCTTTCTGAAGTTTCATTGTTAGCATACAAAAATGCAGTTGATTTTGAGACATTGATTTTGTATCCTGCGACTCTACTGTATTCGTCTATTATTTGTAATAGAGTTCTGATAGAGTCTTTAGAGTTTTCTATATACAGGATCATGTCATCTGCAAAGAATGACAGTTTAACTTCTTCTCTCCTGATTCTAATACCTTTTATTCCTTTCTCTTGTCTGATTGCTCTGGCTAGAACTTCTAGAACTATGTTGAACAGCAGTGGTGACAGGGGGCATCCCTGTCTTGTTCCTGATTTTAGGAAAATAGGCTTCAGCTTTTTCCCACTCAGCATAACATTTGCTGAGTGTTTGTCATATATAATATAATAGCCTTTATTATGTTGAGGTACTTTCCTTCAAATCCCATTTTATTCAGTGTTTTTATCATAAATGGGTGTTGTATCTTGTCGAATGCTTTTTCTGCATCGATTGAGATAATCATGTGGTTTTTATCCTTTGTTTGGTTTATGTGCTGGATTACATTGATTGATTTGTGTATGTTGAACCATCCTTGTGCCCCTGGGATGAATCCCATTTGGTCACGGTGAATAATCTTTTTAATGCGTTGTATTCTGTTAGCTAAAATTTTATTTAAGATTTTTGCATCAGTGTTCATCAGTGAGATTGGCCTATAGTTTT
>PVKE010041827.1:0-14001 GCA_004027555.1 Craseonycteris thonglongyai | reverse complement strand
AGAGAGAGAGAGAGAGAGAGAGAGAGAGAGAGAGAGAGAGAGAGAGAGAGAGAGATGCAGATAGAGATACAGAGACAGAGAGAGAATTGAACTGGGGGAAATCCCCAGTTCAGCACATGGGTTCGCATAGGCTGGGGCCAGGATTCGATCCTTGGTCTCCGGCGTTGCAAAGTGAGCGCTTAACCCACTGAGGCATACCGGCTTCCCACTGTTAGTTTTTGTATCAGCAATTTTAATTGTTTTGGTTGCTATATTTTATTCTAACATTTATGTAACAAAATTAATGTATTTGTTTTCCTACTGATGGAGACTCTAGGTACCTCCAGCTTTTAGAATTTATAATCATGCAATCAAATCCTCTTATGTATCTCCATATGAACTTCTATGAGGATATTTCTAAGATTATATTACCCAGAAACTGGGGTTCTGAGATTTTTAATTTGACCGAGTCTTTTCAGATTACACTCAGAAGTGGCTTCATCCATTTTCATTCTAGGCATTTGTATATAAGGTTTTTCATTCCCAACCCTCCCTCCTTAACACTTTAATTGTATACAACTTCATAAATTTTGGCAGTCTGGTGGGTATATATTTTACCCATTGTTCTATTTGTTTTCCTGTCTTTTAATGGCTGTTTTGAAGGTGTATCTTATGTGTTGCATGTATCAATCCCTTGTAGTCTTTTGCTTCTGAAAATGTCTAATCCAAGTCTATTAACCACCTGTGTTGGCCTTTGTTGATGTAGACAAAAATTTTCCCTTCATACGTTGTGCATTTTAGATCTTTAAGATATTGTGCTTTTTATTGAAGTCACAACAACATTTTCTTACATTTTCTCCTATTCCTGGTTTTATACATACTATTTTGGGTTTTTTATGATGTTTGGTAGAAAATTCAGCTCTGTATACTGAGTCAGTTTTTATCATCATTTTTTTGTTAGGTCGCAGTGGTTTGTTATGCTTATCTATATCATATTGTAAGTACATATACATGTGTATGTATATGTGTGTGTGTGTATGTATATATATATATATATATATATATATATATATATATATATAGAGAGAGAGAGAGAGAGAGAGAGAGAGAGAGAGAGATATGTGATTATAACATGGAACTTTATTCTTTTTTTTCCCCATAAAGATCCAGTGCATTCTTTGTTATTCCTAGATATTTTTCTTCTTCTTATAAATGTTATCCTATTTTCTATCATACATTTAACTTGTTTATTTTTGATGTAAATAAATGTTAATAAAATTCATATGTTGAATTGATTAGCCAGGACTCTGATACTGCTGAACATTAATGGAAAAGTAGATATTCTTGTCCCAGACTTAAAGGTAATGGCTAAAGTTGCTCTACTAAATATAAGGTTTCTATAGCATTTTGTAGAAATTCTTTATTGACTTCTCAGATTTCTCTTTGATGTCGTTTTTGGGGGGGTTATTTTAATTAGGTGTTTAGTAATACACATTTACAAAATCGTCCTGAAAATTGTCTGAGCGTGAAATAGGTTTTTATTGGAGGGTGGGAGGAAGATAGTGATACAAGGTTTTAGATACTATTTCATCTTCTTAAAAAACTATTGATCTTAAACTTTACATTTCACATTGTTTTATTTTTTTTCCCCCAGAGTAGTCAGGCCTTCATGTCATTGGCTTATATTTGTTCATAATATGCATTCTGTTTTTATCTTAATCTGTATAATAGTTCATAATAATAGTTACCTGTGTTTAATTGTATAGTTAATTTATATTTTTTCTCTCTTCTTTTTGATCAGTCTTGCCAGAAGTTTGTCTATCGTACGAGTATTTTCAAAGAGTCAATTTTTGTTTTGTTAATCATTCCTTTGGAAGGGGTCTATTCGACGTTAGTGAGTATCGTTTGATAAAATAAAATTCACCAGTTTTAAGTGAACCGAAGTGCTGGAGTTTTGAGTTTTGACGAATTAATTCAATTATAATAAAGAGTAATTTTTTTACCTACAAAAGCTTTCTCATAACACTTCTCAGTTATAACTATATAAAACTGAAAAAAAGAAGATATATCGATGGCAAATAACCACATAAAGGAATGTCCAACATCTTTAGTCATTAGGGAATGCAAGTTGAAACCACGGCGACCTTTGGAGCTTCATAGAATGGCTGAAATTACCAAGACTGCCTATACCAAATATTGGCAGGATATGGAAGAACTGAAGCTCTCATGGAGATGCAAAATGTTACACCACCTTAGAAAACAGTTGGAAATTTCTTAAAATGTTAAATTACACTTAACAAATGACCCAACAATTTTATTCCTAAGTATTTATCCAAGAAAAGTGTAAATATATGTCTGCACAATAATTTGTGTGTGTGTCTTTCTGTATTCATAGCTTGATTGTAGTGGCAAAAACTAGAAACAACTTAAATATTAATCAGCAAATGAATAAACAATTTTTTAAAGGTATATCTATGATAGAATATGACAGCGATAAAATGGAAAGAATGATTGATACATACAACATAAATGAATCTCAAAGTATCTTACTAACTGAAAGAATCGGACACAAATTACCCCATACTGTATGATTCCATTTATATGAAATTCTAGAAAATGCAAATTTATAGTTATAAAAGCAATTAACTAGTCAAGGACCAGGGATGGGCGGAATATTTTTTAATTATGAAAGCATGTACTTTGTCAGTTGCTTTTTTTGCATCCATTGAGATGATCATGTGGTTCTTATCCTTCATTTTATTAATGAGGCATATTACATTGATTTTATATAAAACCATTCTTTCATCACTTTTCTTTGTTGGGAGTTTTTTGATTAGTGATTCAATCTCCTTAGTAGTATTTGGTCTGTTCATATTTTCTCCTTTATGATTCAGTCTTAACAGTTTGTATGCGTCTAGGAATTTGTCTGTGTCTCCTAGGTTATCTAATTTATTTGCATGTAATTGTTCATAGTGATCTATTATGATCCTTAGAATTTTTATGTTATCAGTTGTAATGTTATCTCTTTCATTTCTGGTTTTATTTAATCGTCTTTATTTTTTCTTGTTGAGTTTAGCTAAAAGCTTTTCAACTTTGCTTATCTTTTCAAAGATCCAGCTTTTAGTTTCATTGATCTTTTCATTGTCTTTTTAAATCTCTTTATTTATTTCAACTCTGATTTCTGTTATTTCCTTCCTTCTACTAACCTTGGCCTTCATTTGTTCTTTTTCTAGTTCCTTGAGGTGTAAAGTTAGGTTGCTTATTTGAGATTTTGTTTTCTTTAATGGTAGGCATTTATTGCTGTAAACTTTTCTCTTACAACTGTTTTTGATACATCCCATAAGTTTTGGTATGTTGTGCCATTTTTGTGTGTCTCAAGATGTTTTTTGATTACTTGTTTGATTTCTTGTTTGACCCATTGGAGGTTCAGGAGCATGTTGTTTTATCTCCATATATTTGTGAATTTTTTAATTTTCCTCCTATAATTGATTTCTAACTTCATACAGTTGTGGTGGAAAGGATGCTGTTATGGTTTCAATATTCTTAAATATATTAAGACTTATTTGTAACCGAATATATAATCTAGCCTAGAGAATGTTCACTTGAGAAGAAAGAGCGTTCTGCTATTGGATAGAGATAGATGTATGTATGTGTGTATATGTGTATATATGTATATATATATGTAATTTTTTAAGTCTGTCTTGTCTGACATGTAATTTAATTTCAACTTTTTTTTTAATTGATTTTCTGTCTAATCTATTTATTTTTTAAAATGGAGTAATGACGTTCCCTCCTGTTATTGTATTGCTGTCTATTTACCCCTTCATATCTGCTTTATGTGTTTAGGTGTTCCTAGTTGGATACATAAATATTTACAATTGTTAAGCCCTGTTGACAAATTGACCAATTGTATCCTTATATAATGAACTACCTTTTGTCTCTTGTTACAGTCTTTGCCTCAAAGTCCTTTTCACCTGATACAAATATATCCCCTTCTGTTTTCCTTTGGTTCTGTTTGCATGAAAAATATTTTCCCATTCTTTCACTTTCAGTTGTTGTTCTTAAAGCTATAATGATCTCTTATCAGCAGCATGTATTTATATATTTTGGTCTTTTTTTTTATTATCTGTTTGGCCACTCTAGGTCTTTTGATTGGAAAATTTAGTCCATTTACATTTAAAGTAATTATTGATAGGTATGGACTTTCTGTTGCCATTTTGTTCATTGTTTTCTGGCTGCTTTGTAGTTCCTTGTTTGTTCCTATCTTACTCTCTTCCTTTGTGATTTGATGGTTTCAGTAATGGTATGCTTTGATTCCTATCTGTTTGTCTTTTATGTATCTACTATAGGTTTTTGCTTTGCTATAGGATTTTACATAAAAATCACATAGTTACAACATTTTATTTTAAGCTGCTAACAACATCAAATGCATACTTACCATTCCTCCTCCCACATTTTATGTTTTGGTGTCAAAATGTATACATTTTTCTACTGTGTATATAATAACAAATTACTATAGTTAGCTATATTTAATACTTTTGTCTTTTAATCTTTTTATTAGAGTTATGACCACCACCATTACACTATTAGAGTTTTTTGACTTAACTACATATATATTAATTTTATGTTTTTATATGTTATCCTGTTACTAATTAGCATTCTTCCATTTTTACTTGAAAAACTACTTTTAACATTTCTTGTAAGGCCGCTTTAGTGTCAGTGAATGCTTTCAGGTTTTGTTTTTTGGAAAACTTTTTATCTCTTTTAATTCTGGACAAATTTGCCTGGTAGAACATTATTGGTTGGCTGGGTTTTTTTCTTTCAGTATATGATCCCATTTCTTTCTGGCCTTCAAAGTGTCTACAAAAATATCTATTGATAGTCTTAGTCTTATGAGGATTCTTTTATATAACAAGTTTCTTTTCTCCTTTTGCTTTTAATAATCTCTACTTGTCTTTAACTTTTGACAATTTAATTGTAATGTGTCTCTGTGTAGATCTCTTTAGTTTTGTCTTATTTAAAACTCTGGTCTTTCTGGAGCTTTATATCTGTTGCTTCAATTCAGGGAGGTTTACAGCAATTATTTATTGGAATGTTCTTTCTGCTCCTTTCTCTTCATCTTCTCTTCTGAGGCCCCTATCATGTGTACACTTGTACCTTTGATGATGTCCCATAAGTTACTTAAGGTATCTTCATTTTTTCTTTTTGTTTTTTTTTTTAAGATTTATTTTTATTGTTTATGACAGAGAGAGAGGTACAGAGACAGAGAGAAGGGGGAGGGCCCAGAACAGTCTCCATAGTTGTACATCATTGGTTTTTCCATGTAGTTTAATTCCACATGTGGGCACAAGGCTACACAGGCCAGGAACTGGGCCGGGGTCTCACCCCGGTGAGAACTGAACCGGGGGCACTCCCCAGTTCAGCATATGGGTCCACACGGGCCGGGGCCGGGATTCAATCCTTGGTTCCTGGGGCTGCAAAGTGAGCGCTTAACCCACTGAGCCATCCTGGCTTCTCTTATTTATTCTTTTTTGTTTTTGTTTCTCTTTTTGAATATATTCTCTTGTTCTGTCTTTGGGTTCTCTTATTTCTTTTTCCTACTTGATCTAGTTTATTGTTGAACCCCTTTGTTGCATTTTTCAGTGTAGTTTTTTTGTTCTTTAGCTCTCTGATTACTGTTTTGTACTTATCTGCGTTTTCTGTTTCTTTGTTGAATTTCTCATTTTTTATTCGTTGTTCCCTCACCGTTAGTGATCTTTACAACCATTATTCTGAATTCTCTATGTGGTAAATCACTTATCTCCATATTATTAAAATCCGTTTCTAGAAACTTATCTTACTGATTTTGGGTGAATATATTCCTGTTCCTTTATTTTTCTTGGGTCTCTGTATTGGTTTCTACACATAAGATTAAATGTCACTTCTCCTAGTCATGACAGACTGGTCTTGTGTAAGAGATGAAACTTGCCCATTAGCCTGGCCTGGCCCATCAGAAACTTCCTGATTTCCTCTCAAACCTTTGTGATTGTGAAAAACCAGTCTTTATTTTTAGTGCCTTCCAGTAGTTAAGGGTATGTGAACACCTGTCAGTGCCCCAGAGAGAAGATGACAGCACCTAGATGCAACTGATTAGAAGCCAGGCCCTCAGGCAGCAGCTGGTAAAGTGTGTAGTCAATCACCTTCCAGGGAAAGACTGCTTCTTCAGTGCTGAATCCTGGAGTGAGAGGGTAGGTAGCTACAGCAAATGCTTGTGCACCCATTAACTCCTGATGCTTTGTTTACTATAGTCCTGTGGGATTCATATACGCAAGCTCCATTGGCTTTCAGCTCTTGGTCATTTAGGGGTCCATCCTTTGAATTTCAGCCTTAAATTTTGGGATACTAGCAGGTCCAAACCCTTTGCTTGTCAGAGAGAAGCTTTGAGTTGAGGCTTCTTTCTCAATTGCATGGTCTTCTGCCAGAGGTGGGGTTTATGGCAAGAGTATATACCAGCCTTTCCTGTCCTTTTTGATGTGGGTATTTTCTCAGTCACCCTGTGTGTAGAGTCACTCAGCTAATTTCTGGATTTTTGTCCAATTGTTAACTATACATTTGTTAACTGTACATTTGATGTGTCCAGGGAAAGAGGCAAGTTCAAAAGCATCCTATATCACCATATTGGTCTGAACTCTTAGACTTTGACATTCTTGTCCTAAAGTGTTGGTTCTGCCATATATAGATCTTTTTAGGGGAAATATTGGTTCAGTCTTACGCCCTTATTTTATTTCATTTTATGTTTTGATGTAATTGAATTGTAAGAGTTTTTACATATTCTTTACTAGCTATAGGGCCATCTCCAAGGGTGATGTTTGCTGTGAACAACCTTGAGAAATAGGTAACATCTCCCCACTGGCAAAGAACAAGATTACTCCTACTTGCTGTAAAGTGGTGCATACCCTCTAGTTCAAGTACAGTGATCGTCTCCTATAATGTAACCCTCTGCATGTGAAGCATCCATATAGGTCCACTTGTGTTTGCCAACAGGGACTTAGGGGTCAAGGGAGGACCATTGCTGCTTGTTCTCCCTTGAGTAACAAAGTCCTTTGTCTCCGACCCAGTAGTCTGTATCTTCTGCCAACATCCGTGAAACAATATCAAGCTAACTTTAGCTTAGTAGGGTAAAATGGTAGACCCTTCACAAAGCCTCACAGGCTGTATTTGGGAATACTGTGGTACTTTCAAGGCTTGCTTTTAAGCTTTATTAGGACAGTTGCAGAACTGGTTTTAGTGTAGTCCAACTACAGACACAATATCCTGCTAAGGATTGTACTGTGTCATGTGTGTCCACACTAGCTGGTGTCCACCAACTATTCCTGGCCCCATGTCAGCTCCAGTGGATTTTTTTCCACCTGCTGATCTGGTGATTCTTTGGCCTCAGTAGTCTCCCCTCCCCCGCTTCTCTCTCTCACATATACTCTCTCTCTGTCACTCTCACTCTCACCAAAGGCTCCAGGAGAACAATTACCGGTACAACCCTCTGGAGGAGTGTTTCCCTCTGTACAGTTCTTCCTCCTCTATTCTGAGTTCTGTCTGCTTGTGCTACAATCTGGAAACTAGATGTGGCACTTGTACAGCTCACCTCATCCCCCTCCCCCCTCCCTTGGTGTTTTCTGTCCTGTGCTGCCTCTTATCCAAAATCTGAAAACCCTTGTTTCTTATATTTCACCTGATGTTCTGATTGTTGAAGGCAGTGAGATAAATTTATTACCTATCATTTGACCATTGTTGTAAGCAGATACTTCCTTTCTTGATTTCTCACGTAGAACACTTAACTCAATTGTTCTCATTCTTTTATTTAGTATGAAAAAAAAAAATCTATTTCAGTTTCTACATTTTACCCTACTGCTTTAAATGTATCTCACCCAGCCTTTGGCATGTAGAACTTTTACTGTCATTCATCTCTGAAGTGTTTTATAGTTTATCTTGTTACTGTCATTTTATTTTACTATGAGCTCATTTAATTATTTAGTTTCTTGGCCTTTTTTTAGCTTTCTTTTTATTATTGATTTGAAACTTTATTGAGTTTAATGTAGAGACCGTGATATATAGGTTGCTGCTTTAGAATTTGTTGAGACGTCCATTGTGTTCTAACATAAACATTCATATATTCTTGAAAACAGCACTTTGTATTTGTTGGTTAAAGTTTTACTATGCATATGTTTTAACTTTTTAATGGTATAGTTCATATTTACTATATATTTGCTTATTTTTTCTACTCAATCTATCCATTCCTAAGAGAGCTATATTAAAATTTCCAATGAAAATTTTTACTTGTTTCTATCAGTTAATAGTTATATATTAGATGGATATATATTTGTGAGTATTATATCTTATTATTATGATATTTTTATGAGCAAAATTAATTTTTAATTTTCTTGCTCAATTTTAAATTGCTATTTAATCTTTAATTTGGTTAACATTTACCTTATGTGCTTTTTAAATTTCCTCCATCTTTCCTTGTGGACAATTTAAGGACAGATGTTTTTGTAAATCTGATCTCAGTCAGTCTTTTTCTTTTTTTTAAAGGTTTATTTTTATTGTTTTAGAGAGAGACAGAAAAAAGGGGGAGGGCCCAGGACAGTCTCCATAGTTACAAGTCATCAATTTTCTACATAGTTTCATTCTACAGGTGGGGGCGGCGCTGCACAGGACAGGAACTGGGCTGGGGTCTCGCCCTGGTGAGAACCGAAATGGGGACACTCCCCAGTTCAGCATATGGGTTCTCATGGGCCGGGGCTGGGGCCGGGATTCGATCCTTGAATCCCAGGACTACAAGATGAGTGAGCACTCAGCCTGCTGAGCCATCTTAGCACCCCCTGAGTCAGTCTTGATCACTGATTTTGACAGAAATATTTTTATTGTGTGGAGACTTTATTTCTGACATCTTATTTCATGTTTTTATTCATTGTTTTTTTTCTCCTTTCATACCTCTCTTATACATGACTTAGATGATATTCCTTTTGTTTGAAAGTTATAAGAACAGCTTTTTATAAATCCTCTGGTGCTTTTTATCTTTTGTCACCCTAATTTGTATTCCTGTTATCACAAAGATAGACAACAGGATGAGGTAACCATCTCCTAAAACAGCAACAGAACATGTTGTATGCCTAATGCAAGATGTATGTTTGGTGACCAAACAGCAAAACAGTTGACCTTCAAATAGTGTCATTTAGTGTAAGTGTCAGGACAATGGTGATATTCCAGAGACAGTTCAGTCAATGAAAAGTAGGCATTACCGGTAATCAAAAAAAAATTTTTTTTGACTGTTATTTTGAGTTACATTTAGTCATGTTCTTACCAAGGTCAGAAATTTGAACATATTCAGTGTGCCATGTACTTACTCTATGTAGCTAGCAGGAACAAATGATAAAGTGTAATGTTGTCTTAAGCTCCTGAAAGATTTGATGAGATACTCATTCTGATTAAAATTTTTTAAAAGGTTGGGCATGTTCTTCCTTTAGCCAAACTAATTAATTAAAACACACACACACACACACACACACACACACAGGTTGTAGCAGTGAGTGTTTTTCCTGTCAGAGTCTTGGTGAATCACAGTCTGCTAAGCTGAGAGTCTGAGTCCTGCAACTGTCAGACATGTCCTGTGGGTTCCCAAGGTTGTTGATTTCCTCTGCTACAACAGATGGAGTGCAAGAGGACAGAACAGAAATTTATCTAACAGGAGGCAGCAGGCGTATTAGTATTCTAAATGCATGCGTGTATCAAAGGCAGGCAGTGGTTATGTCCGAAAACCATTACATTTATCAAAATATGTCCTGTATCACCTCAGTGACTTGACAATAGTTATAGCCTTTAGGAAAATGACTTGAGGTTTTTTCAAGTTTTATATACCATATAGGTGGTTAGAGCATAAATAACTAGTTTCCTTTCCATGAGTATAAACTGAGAGACCACTTATTTCAAAGAAATGGTTAAATTGTGAACATTCAGATATACTTATTAGAATACAGCAATTTATACTTTATTCAAGAAGAACATATATTGGCATGTGACACCTAAGCTTGTCTAGCCTGCATGCCACATGAGGTCCAGGATGGCATTGAATGTGGCCCAACACAAATTCCTAAACTCTCTTAAAACAATGTATTTTTGCAAGAATTTTTTTTTCATTCGCTATCATTAGTGTTAGTGTATTTTATGTGTGGCTGAAGACAGTTGTTCTTCCATTGTAACCCAGAAAAGCCAAAAGGCTGACATGCCTGCTGTAGACAATACTGCACAGGGAGGCAAGAAATGAGGTTCTAGTCTTTCCTCTTTCAAGGGTTTTTGAGAAAGCTCTATAAATCTAGTTGACCTAAGGGCCCTCTTTTAAAAAGTGAAATTATATTACCTTAACAATGCCCTGATAGAATACTAAGCCAGAGCTCCTTTCTCCCCACCCCACCCCCTTTTTTTTCTTTTTAATTGTGGTAAAACAGCAGAGCTCCTTATAACTTGCTTTTCATTTCAAACATGGGTGGGTATTTTTGTTTGTTTATTTCTCTCTCTCTCTCTTTTTTTTTTTTTTTTTTTGTTACTGTGACCTGGGGACATGTATAGGGAGGGAGGAGAGAGCTAAATAAACATTTATGGATTCCCTATGTACAAGATCTGACAAGTTCACGAACTTGCCATGGTACACTTATGTTTGCAGCACTGAACAAACAACTCTGTAAGGTTTCATAACCTTGGTATATCAGTGTCTCACAGCGTTATTTGTGTCAACGTGTGGCGGTGTCTCACTGAGTAGCATTCATTGTTGTTTTGTGGTTTTGTGTGCTGTTGCAAGAATGTTGGAGCTTGCATTAGAGCAATGAACAAACATTAAGTTTTTTGTTAAACTTGGCAAGAGTAGAAGTTAAATCAGGTACATGTTAGTCCAAGTTTATGGGGATAGTGCCATAAAGAAAACGGCAGTGTACAAATGGATTCAATGTTTTTCTGAGGGGAAAGAAAAACATCACTGATAAAGAGAGGCCAGGGCAGCCAGTAAAGAACAGAGCTAACAAAAATATTGGAAACATTTGTCAAATTGTGTGTCAAAATTGTCAGCTGACTGAGAAACATAGCAAGCAGACCAAGTAAACTTTGAAAGAGAAACCATTAGGAAAATCTTCAGTGAAAATCTTGGCATGAGGAAGAGTGTATAAAAAATGGTCCCAAAGGCGCTAAGCAATGAACAAAAGTGAAGGAGAGTTGAAGTTTGCTAAGACCTTTTAGAGATCAACACGATGTTTTGGATGGTTGTCATTGGTGATAAAACATGGGTGCACCAATATGACCCTGAAACAAAGCATCCAAGTGTACAATGGAAGTCAGCCACGTCTCCATGACCAAAACAGTTTCATCAGTCCAAATCAAAAGTCAAAATGGTGTTGCTAACCTTTTTTGATATCAGAGGAATTGTTCATGATGAATTTGTACCAACTGGGCAGTCAACCAATTGACTGTTTGAAAGTAATGAAAAGGCTCTTGCATCACGACAGTGCACCAGCTCAGACAGCACTCACTGTCTGTGAGGGAATTTTTAGCCAGTAAACAAATAACTGTATTGGAACACGCTCCCTACTCACCTGATCTGGCCTCCAAGGACTTTTTTTTACCCAAAATAAAGGAGATATTGAAAGGAAGACATTTTGATGCATTCAGAACGTCAAGGGTAATACAAGGGTGGCTCTGTTGGCCATTTCAGAGAGTTCCAAAATTGGTTTGAAGAGTGTTCTAGGCCCTGGTGTCAGTGCATAGCTTCTCAAAGGGAATACTTTCAGATGACTGTAGTGATACTCTAGCACTTTTCTAGGATGAGTTCACAAACTTAATTGTCAGATGGTCTCTAATTATTTAAGCTCCTCTGGAAAAAAAATTGAAGAGTAGAAATGAGAACTGATATTCATTGGATACTATGCTGTGTAAATTAGCTGCAGTTTCCTCATTTAATGTTCAATGATACTTCATAAGTATGTTTCATTGGCACCATCTGAACAACTTAGATTCAGAAAAATTAAATTGTTCAGTGCAACACAGTTAATTAAATATGGGGGCTGAATTTAAAATCAAATCCTCTTGACTAACTTGATTTCATAGCTGAAGCTGCTTCAAATTCACCTTCTACATGGTCGTTATTTCTGTATCTTCAAATCTTCATTTCTGCACAAAGATTTGCATGTATTTATAGAGGCATATTGTGTTTTCTTTTTTTTGTAACTTTGGACTTGTTATATCAGGCCTATATGTATGTAATGAGTATTCAGCAATGTTATAGCAGTAAATTAAAGATTAAGACAATCTTCTGAAATATTAATAGTAGGCAAAACAGGGAGCACTGAATCCAAAAAACTGAATGACAGTTTTTTATTTTTGCCATGTTATTAGCAGATACAAGCTGTTCATATTTTATTATTGGGTAAATTTGTTAGTCCTATTGTTATTTCCATCCTCACCCTCTAAAAGTAATTTTAGAGAAAAAAAGCATAGTTAAAATAGAACTTAGATATAAATGATTTATAAAAGAGTGACATGATTGGGGAATATTATGTATTTAGGTCTTACAGCAGTATATGATAGAAGTATTTTATTATAATCCTTTAATTTTTATTTGAAAATTAATGAGTACAATATATTAACTTCTGTTATTTATCTTTTTCCTAGAGGTTTTCAGACATGGAAAATATATATTTGTCAGTAGATGTCTTGTGAACATTACTTGTTACTACCCACATAAACTTACCCCCTTTTAATAAAATGAAAAAGAAATCTTCATTCTTAATTAATTTCAAATCCTATCCTAATACCGCCTATCTCTAACTCATCCTTATCCTTCACTTGTAAATAACTGTTCAGGCCATATTACCAGCTATGCACATATTCTGAATTATGCACAGAATTCGTAGAATTTCCTTCCATTTTTCATAGACACATAGTCTTGTTTTTCTGGGCCACTCAAATAGCAAACTCTTTGATTTTTGCCTTACCCCTGAGATCAAGGCCTCACAGTGGTTGAGGTGTAAAAAGACTAGTCTGAATATTAGGATGAGCATAAAGTCAAGTAAATACCTTTTTGCTCCCATAAAACTCATTCTTAGCACCACTGTTCTAATACTTTTGCATCTCCAGCTTTCACCTCATGACCGTCATCTCATTCTCCACAGCCACCCCCTGATTTTCTGTCCCTTCCTTCCCGCCTCTTTTCTCCTCTTCTCTCTTCTCCTCCGTTAGCACTATCTGTTGCTTCAGTTATAGATTTCTCTTCCTCCTTGGATTTTGAGCAATGGAATGCAGGCAACATAGTGTTTCCCCTTTACCTATAATCCCAAATCAAGCACATAATTCTTTGTGGTTGTCTGGGTTATTTGTTTGTTTTTTAATACTATTAGAAACAGGGCATCCGACAATGGGTAGGAATAATTAATAAAAATAGAATATTCATATTTCAAAGTGTTTTTCCCTTCTCACAATTATCTAAGACGTTTCTTTTTGTGTCTAGAAATCCACACCATTAGAATCTAATCAGCTTCATGCAACTTTATCTTTTTTCTCATTATTGTCAGAGTAAACTTAGAAGAGTAATTTAGAAGAAAGGAGCCCATCAAATATTCAGTCCCTATAACAGGTGGTCTTTACTGTTCTTGTGATTCATAAGCTTCACAGCACCCCCTCCTTCTCTTGCTGGTTCCCATGTGGCCTCTTACTGTGGCTCCAGTACACTGAACCAGGGGCATCCAACCTTTTGGCTTCTCTGGGCCACATTGGAAGAAGAAGAATTATCTTGGGCCACACATACAATATACTAATGCTAACAACAGCTGACGAGCTTTAAAAAACCAAAAAAAATTTATATTATTTTAAGAAAATTTACGAATTTGTGTTGGGCCATATTCAAAGCCATCCTGGGCAACATGCAGCCTGCGATCTGCGAGTTGGACAAGCTTGCACTAAACTTTTGAGGGTGTGGTTTATAAAGGTGAATGATCCAGAGTAAGAAAA
>PVKE010041826.1:0-14001 GCA_004027555.1 Craseonycteris thonglongyai | reverse complement strand
GAGAGAAGGGGGAGGGCCCAGAGCAGTCTCCATAGTTGTACGTCATCAATTTTCAACATGGTTTCATTCCACACAGGTGGGTGTGGGACCTCATGCATGGAAAGTATGCCCCTGTGAGCTAGAGGCCTCCCACATGGGAAGCACAGTCCAGGTGGGACCTGAACTGGGGGCCTCCCACACGGGAAGCTCACCCCAGCGGGAGCTGAACTGGGGGCCTCCCATATGGGAAGCACACCCCAGTTCAGTATATGGGTCTACACAGGCCGGGGCCAGAACTCGATCCTCAGACCCTGGGGCTGCAACCCGCTGAGCCATCCCGGTATCCCTGATACACAATTTTTTATAAATAAATTTCATTTTTTTGGATTCTCCCTTGTATGCTAAAGTTGTGTTTTTTTTTAATTTATTTTCTTGTTTTTGACAGAGAAACAGACAGAGACAGAGAGAAGGGAGAGAGCCCAGAGCAGCCTCCATAGTTGTATGTCATCAGTTTTCAACATGGTTTCGTTTCACACAGGTGGGCAGTGGCCGTGCAGGGTGGGAGGTTGAAGTTTTAACTCTAAGTGTCTGGGTATCTAACTGGCTTCCCTACTTACTTCCTCCAACTCTTCTATCTAGTCTATTAAGCTGTGGTTTTTCTTAGCCAGAATCCACTGGCTCAAAGAAAGAATATGAACTCTGGAAAAGAGCTGCTACAAAATGCCACCAGCATATAGAATCCACACTCATGTGCATAATTACTCACTTGGAATCACCACTTTTGGTTTGAAACTCTAAATATTAAAGCTGAAAAACTTCTTAAAAGGCTTTTATCTACTATAAAAAAGCCTTCCAAAATATGGTTTCAAAAATTTGCAAGAGAATACCCTAAACTGTTCATCAGTGGTGATCTCTGAATTGTAAGACTATTAGAAATTTTTATTAGAGAATTTTATTTTCTCCTTTTTGCTTATCTATATTTTTTGTTTTTCTGTAAGTCATATATTAGTTGAGTTGTGGGGGTTTAGTCTAATTATTATAATTTATTTATGACTGCCTGTGTTTTGATTTGTCAGAATAAAACAATTTAAAATAATAATCAGTGTTCTTTTCCTCTTTAGATGTTACAACTTCTAGAGTCTCCAATAAATGCCTAAAGTTTCTTGCCTATCCCATTCTCCCATTCAGCAGGCTCTGACTTTCCAGATAGTATAGTAGATGAAAATGCACCAAGTGTTATATATACAGCAAGTGTCCTGGTAAAGGGCGCTCAACCTTCTCATTGGCTAGTTTGTTCTGGTATAGAGGTCTAGTAGGGTCAGCATGGTCTGGAATGAATGCCAGCACATAATGGTCTGAGTCAACTTGGGAGGGTTCAGGCATGCCATGTTGGCTATAGGGATCCTGGGGACAAACAAGATGCTCAAATTTTTCTCTATAAATCTATTGGGACTAATTACTGAAAAATGCTCCACACTAGGGCAGCTTTCTGCACGTATCTGTTAGGAAGGAGACAGCAGGCTCTAGTCACCCTGAGTTGGTATCACCAGATTAAGCTCACCTTTGTGGCCATGGTCTTCACCCCATGAATTCTCCACTCTCCACTTCAGGAATACACCATCCTGATCATCCTGCAAAAGAGTGGACAATAGTCTGAAGCTAAATCCCTCGTGGTGATGTCATGTAATTTTAGCTCTTCTTCAGCTACTCAGAAGAAATAGCCTTCTCTATATGGCCATGATATATATGATCAGGGCCATATATTTTCTACTATAACTAAAGGGATACTCTAACAAAAGTAGAGATTAAATCTCTTGGGGGTAAAAATGCAATGAACCTAACAAAGCATTACATATTATTTTCTCCTTTATGTTGTATTCTATACAGAAAATAGGCATATTAACATTCTACTTGGCTAAGAAAAACAAAATATTAAATTACTAAAAGCAGTGATCATCCTCTGAAAGCGAGGGACTCTTGCTTTTAATTGATCAGCATTCTTTACAAAGGCATCCCACTACATTTATTTTAGAAATGATTCTAAGATCTAGTCAGAGTTTAAAAAAGAAACCACATTCTCATCATACTGCCTAATTTCCTACTTAGGAGAACCAAGTAATGATACTCTCCAAATGTGTTCTTTTACTGATTTGGTTACCGGTACACTAATATTGAATTTAATACAATAGAGATTGAATGGCAAAGCAGAAGTAAAAAGACTGTTTTCATAAAACAAAACCCAGGTAGTACTACTGCACTCCCTCTTCTATCTTTGTTAATAAAATAAGCTCAATTTTCATCTTCCTAAAGGAACACTGATATGCGTCATGAAAACCTTCACTTATAGTCTTTACTACAGACACAGAGAGAGACAGAGACAGGCTCCATTCGGGAAAAGACTTTTCTCTTTTATGTTTTCCCATGGCATTCGCCATTAAACAACTTATATCTTTGTAGCATGAGAAGAGAGCTGACTTCTGCATTATCTCCTAATGATTTCATCTGTCAACTCCCACTTGCACATAACTGCATGAGTCTCATCTACATGGAATTTGATTCTACTCTTGGAAGTTTTCTGGATCTCAATAATTTTCAGTCTCAGAAATAGCCAGCAACCAAACTCACAAGTTTCAAACACCCTTATCTGCACTTCCACTTAACCTTAACCCCAGGTACCTTCAAAATGACATCGTTAAACTATATATTCTAAGGCTAGCATAATAAATTTCTGTTTTGGTTTTCTTTTTTTAATATATTTTTATTTATTTATTTTTAACAGAGAGAGATACAGAGACAGAGACTGAGAGAGAACTGAACTGGGGGAGCTCCCAGTTTAGCATATGGTTCTGCACGGGCTGGGGCCGGGATTCGATCCCTGGTCCCTGGCGCTGCAAAGTGAGCGCTTAACCCACTGAGCCATCCCGGCTTCCCCTGTTTTGGTTTTCTACTGCATCTTTACTTTCCATTTAAATACCACTACTAGAATCTCTATCACCTAAGGCCATCTATTATAATAAGTCTGAAAATAAGTCTGGATCTCCTTCATAGGGATTCTAAGAAATCAGTAACAAGAAATATCCCAAAATATAGCTACTAGCATTTATCTCTACATTACCATTCAAAACTAGCTATGCAACCTAGCTTTTGTGGTCAAAAATTCAAGTTGGAGGAAACAGAAAAATCTCAACACAAAATTACAGTTATGGGGATGCCAAGATAGCTCAACAGGCTGAGCATCTGCCTTGCAACTGCAAGGTGCAGGGATTGAGTCCCAACCCCAGCCTGGGCAGACCCATATGCTGAACTGTGGTGCAACTGCTAACCACTGAGATGGCGGTAAAGTTTCTTGCCTCCCTTGCGGGAGGCTCCTGGTTCAGCTCCCACCCCACACAGCTCCACATCCACCCGTGTGGAATGAAACTGTCACAACTGATGATGTACAACTGTGGAGACTGCTCTGAGACCCTTCTCTCTCTCTCACCTTTTCTCAAACAATAAATCTTTTAAAAAAGTTAATAAAATTCCAGTTATGATAATATAAATTTTGCTTTATAGTATTAGCATATAAAGCATATTAGCATATGGTATATAGTATTAGCTCCATTTCTCTGAGGAAGAAATGGCATGTTAATAAACCATGCCAATCAATAAATTAAAGTTCCTGAGAAAATGATATGGTATAATTTTTACTTCTGAAAAATAGGAATACTCTATAACAGAGATGGAAAATGATAAATACCAAACCTCTTTTAGAAATGACAAGGTTTGTAAAGTTTGTGTCTTAATAGTCCTCTAAATAATTTAAAAATTTAACTTTAAGGAACTTAATTATAAATCCACTGAATTTTACAATATAGCAGGTCCAAACACAGAAATATGAACAAGTTAGTATTTAGTAGTATTTTATTCTATTTTATTTACTTTAGTATTTTATTATTTATAATATTTTATGAAAAGTTGCTTCCAATGTTTTGCTTCTAATGTCAAGGCAACTTATTCTGTGAATTTCTTTCTAGTAATTAAACAGGTTAGGAGAAAGAACATTCTTGCTTAAGGTGATAAAGAACTGAAGTAGTTTAAAAGTATTTTCTTCCGTATGGTCTCCGAGCATGTGTAAAATATTCATTCTACAGTTACAAATGGGGAGGGTTCATTATAAAAGATAAAATTTCAGTTACTGTAAAAAAAAAAAGATGTCAGTTATTGTTTCTAATACTGTGTCCTAGAAGTAGTGATTACTATTCAGAGTAGTGCATAGGAAATTCAAAATACTTTACATCTAATTTCTTGAAGCTCTACATAAATCCAGTAATGGGCATGGAGTCCACAAATTACTGTTACTGAGATCTTACTGCAGAAGAATCTGAATGACAAATGAAAGGAAGTAACTCTGAATATAAGTCATCAACATATGAACATTTTCAGCACACATTTAACTTCTTACTAAACAGCAGTTATCTTCTCCTAGGTTCCCTTGCTGACTGACCTCTCTAGACAAAGAGAACTCCCAAAGTTATAAAAAAAGCAGTAACTTCCCTACTCTGCTGATCCAAATTCTGCTCCTCATGAAAAGTTCCCATTTTTATTACCTCTGAACCTGCCACCAAAACCCAAGGGATGTAGGTATAATGTCCTGCTTGGAAGCTAACTTTTAACAGAAATCATATACACAATGAATGAAGCTCTGTTGGATAAACAGTCTACAGAAGTAGGTCCATCCATGCAAATACTGCAGTAGGCATGCTGAAGGTCATACCTTCTCTGAGACAGCAGTGAAGGTCATGGCGTGGGTCATAAGTGACTCACCAAAAGTCAACCTCTCAGCTTTATTCATGTTCTTCAAGGAGACACCAAACACTAACTCATGGTCATAGCTGTTGGAAAAAAAACAGTACAGAATAAAGACAGTATACAATCAAGGGGGAAGCTAGCTCCTGGTTATAAAAGAAACATAGAACTAAAGGGGCCCAATAGCCAAATGCTCCAAGAAAATATATACTATAGCTCTTCAGAGAACTGGGTACATGAAGAATTTAGCCTCTCAATTCGATTCCAGTCTCTATATGGCATAAGAGTACTCAAGAAAATATGAAGTAATTAAATATAAGTTCCCCATATAAAAAAAGCTGACAGATGGGCTTGCACTGTCATTTTGGCAATAAAAAAATTTTAAAAGCTTTTAAAAGGGAAGCCGGGATGTTTCAGCAGGTTAAATGCTCACTTTGCAGCCCTGGGGACCGAGAATCTAATACTGGCCCCGGTCCATGTGGACCCATATGCTGAACTGGGTGTGGTTCCCATTCAGGAGGCCCCCAGTTTGGTTCTTGCCCCTTGATTCGGCCCTCGCCCCCTGGTTCAGCCCCTGGCTTGAGGGGGTGTGCCTCCCATGAGGATGGCCCCCAGCCTGATTCCAGACCTGTGTGGCCCCCATCCACCTGTGAGAAACAAAACCATGTCAAAAACTGATGACATACAACTACGGAGACTGCTTTGGGCCCTGCCCCTTCTCTCTGTCTCTGTCAAAAACAGTAAAATAGGGGAAGCCAGGATGGTTCAGTGGGTTAAGCGCTCACTTTGCAGCCCCGGGTACCGAGGATTGAATCCCAGCCCCGGCCCGTGCAGACCCATATGCTGAACTGGGGAATGCCCCCAGTTCAGTTCTCACTCGGGTGAGACCCCAGCCTAGTTCCTGCCCTGTGCAGCCCCACGCCCACCTGTGGAATGAAACTACGTGGAAAAACCAATGATGTGCAACTATGGAGACTATTCGGGGCCCTTCCCTTCTCTCTGTCTCTGTCTCTCTCTCTGTCAAAAACAATGAAAATTGGGAAGCCGGGATGGCTCAGTGGGTTAAGCACTCACTTTGCAGCACCGGGGACCCAGGATCGAATCCCAGCCCCGGCCAGTGCAGACCCATATGTTGAACTGGGGAGTTCCCCCAGTTCAGTTCTCTCTCTATCTCTGTCTCTGTAGCTCTCTCTCTCTGTCAAAAATAAATAAATTAAAAAAAAACAACAATAAATAAATCTTAAAAAAAAAAAAACAAAAAAAACAATGAAAATAAATCTTTTAAAAACAGTAAAATAAATCTTTAAAAAAAAAAAAGCTTTTGAAATAACTTCTTTCAAAAATGGTTTCTTTTAAGTTGGTAGAACCACGTAGTTCCTGAATTAATTTAGACCAGGGGTGTCAAACTCAATTAAAACACGGGCCATTTGGTGCAACAGGCAAGATTCACGTGGGCCACATCACATTTACAAACGTCGCCAGAACTGAGTCAGCGCGTTTATACATGCCCACAGGCCCCCAGGAAAGGCACTGGGACATGTGCATACTCATCTTCAGTAGTTAAAGGGTTAACAAGGGAATTGTGTGTACGGTGGTATTGCCTCGATCTCCCCTAAGCGCTATTTTCTTCATAACAATTTTTACTGTTTCATTTTATTTTAGAGCATCATGGGCCACAAAAAATTACATCAGGGGCCGCATACGGCCCACGGGCCACCAGTTTGACACCCCTGATTTAGACCATTGCTGACTGTGAAATTTATTTACTTACTTATTTTAAAGATTTATTTTATTGTTTTTGATAGAGACAGATAGAGAGAATGGGGAGGGCCCAGAGCAGTTTCCATAGTTGTACATCATCAGTTTTCAACATAGTTTCAGTCCATACAGGTGGTCGTGGGACCATACAGGGTAAGAACTGGGCTAGGGACTCCCACATGGGAGGCATGACCCTGCAAGTCAGGGGCTTTCCACATGGCAGACATGCCCTGGGAGGGACTGAGCCAGGGCCTCCCACAAGGGAAGCTCACCCCAGTTCAGCATATGGATTTGCACGGGCCGGGCTGGGACTTGATCCTCAGACCCAGGACTGCAAGGCGAGTGTTCAACCTGCTGATCCATCCCAGCATCCCTCTGATATTTAAAGAATGTCAAAAATATTGGAGAATATTTTCAAAATTAAAAAAAAATCTTTCTTTTGGCACATTTCTCATTACTGTCAAGTTATTTACTCAATTTCCTATAAGTAACAAGTACTTATAAGTAACCCTAATGTGGTATATTTTAATAGTCAAGAAATCTTACATGATTTAGTTCACAAACGAACCTTCACTGTCATAAACAACCAGGAGGGAAGCTTTAAAGTATGTATGTAAATTAGCTCCAGTTATCATAAAAGGCATCAAAGTAAGAGAAGTAGCTAAGTAGGATCAAGTAGCAAACAAAACATCAGGAAAATCTTTCATTAAATTCCCAAATGCACTAAGCAGGTTTACAAAGTAATCAATTATTTTTTCAAAGTGCCTTTCTCATGTAGGATGACTTTTTAGGCACACATTCAACAATTTCAATTTAGACATAAAGTATAATCTTGACTTCTCAGGTTAGAGCATGTAAGTATGTGAAGTTTCTGCTCTGAGCCCTCAAACTCTATGAGATGGAAAGGAAGAGACCTACCGTCAGGCCAACCTTATTCTTTGGGTAAACCTCAGTCAAAGCATTTTGTACCAAGAGTGCACTCCAACAGTAACAACCCACACATGACTTTCTATTTTAAATTTCTTGTACTTACACATTCATGTCACTGAGGCCCATCTTGCTATTGAAATGTTTTCCAACATCACAGCCAAACCACACAGCCTAGAAACAGAGGAAAGAAGAAAGAAAGTCAACATAAACCCTATCTTCCCTATTACACCAAAGAAGTGGAAGAGCTTTTAATCGCAATGCAGAAGAGACAGAAAAAATACCAACCTCTCCATCTTTGATGGAGGCAGCAACCATCTTTTTCAAAAGGTCAATGGGCTGGTTGTTGTATAGAGTTTTTCTCCCTCCAACCATATTGCTTAAGTAGTCCACTGTGTAAAGTCTGTTGTACTTGTGCTGGGGCCGAGGGTCATTCACTAAACAAATCTATTGAGATCAAGAACATGTTGATTAGAACATAAAATCAGGAATGTCAAACAAGACACATAACTCTCCTTTAAGTTCATATGTCTGCATGAAAGCCCATAACCTCAGCCTACAAAAATAAGCATCACAAATACATTGCTAAATAAAGAAACAAAAGGCAGCAAAGTCTGTGAGACAGGTCCTTATATATTCTATTAGGTTGGTACAAATGTAATTGCCATTCTGGACCATGCATTTTAAGTTATAACTAGGCTCAAAAACATCTTTATTAATCAAAATAGGAACCATTACATTCAATACATTTTTGCCAACAACAAATACGTTTATTTCCGTAGCGTAAAACTTGTTGCTTTGGGATTTGATGGACTCGTGGAAAGCATTTCTGCATCCTGCTGGTTGTGGAAGTGTTTTTCCTGCAAAAGTTGTTGAGATGCTTGAAGAAGTGGTGGTCGGTTGGCGAGAGGTCAGGTGAATATGGTGGATGAGTCAAAACTTCATAGCCCAATTTGTTCAACTTCTGAAGAGTTGGTTGTGGAGGAAAATAATTGGGCCCTTTCTGTTGACCAATGCCAGCTGCAGGCATGCAGTTTCAGTGCATCTCATTGATTTGCTGAGCATACTTCTCAGATGGAATGGTTTCGCTGGGATTCAGAAAGCTGTAGTGGATAAGATCGGCAGCAGACCACCCAACAGTGACCATGACTGTTTTTGGTGCAAGTTTGGCTTTGGGAAGTGCTTTGGAGCTTCTTCTTGGTCCAATCACTGAGATAATCATCGCTGGTTGTCATATAAAATCCACTTTTCATTGCCTATCACAATCCAATCAAGAAATATTCGTTGTTATTGCATAGAATAAAGGGAGATGACACTTCAAAACAACAATTTTTTTTGGTTTTTTGCTCAGCTCATGAAGCACCCACTTATTGAGCGTTTTCACCTTTCCAATTTGCTTCAAATGCCAAACTACAGAATGGTCCACACTGAGTTCTTGGGCAACTTCTCATGTTGTAGGAGGATCGCTACAATCACTCTCAATTTGTCGTTGTCAACTTCTGATGGCTGGCCACTATGCTCCCCGTCATCAAGGTTCTTGTCTCCTATGCAAAACTTCTTGAACCACCACTGCACTGTATATTCATTAGCAGTTCTTGGGCCAAATGTGTTGTTGATGTTGCGAATTGTCTCTGCTACTTTACAACCCATTTTGAACTTGAGTAAGAAAACCACTCAGATTTTCTTTTTGTCTAACTTTATTTCCACAGTCTAAAATAAATAGAAAATCAATAGCAGTAAGTCATAAGCAAAAAAGCATAAAGTGAGAAATGCCCATTAAAATGATGTATAACAGAATCACATTTATTTAAGAATGTATTCTAATATCAAACAGCAAATTTCAACAATGCAAAAACCGCAATTACATTTGCACCAACCTAATAATTAGGGCAACGGACACATTTGGGAGTTGATTCTTTCCTACTGGCAAGAATTGCCCCAAGACTAATTTCAAAGAATTGCAAGGTAAGACAAAGATTCCATTACTACAAGATCCCTGCTCTCAAGTTCCAAGACAGACTTAACACCTGAAAATAACTCAATCGAGTTGGGATTCCAATCTTAAAACAAAGTTATTTGCTTATAAGAGGGTCAAGAGGACAATAAGAGAAGGGGCTCTGGTCATCTTGCTAGGCAGTGGATTTGATCTGAAGAGAGGAGGAAAAATTAGGATGGGACACTGTTCTCTTTCACAAGAGAGTCGCTAGGGTAGGGGGCAGAAGGGGGCACAGAATACAGGTGCTCTGAAACCACAGTAAGAAATACCTGAGAATGATTCTGGGCCCAAATCAGGGGAGCATGTGGGAATTAAATGAAATGCTGCCAGCCTACAGTTAGAAAATTCTCTGAAGAGAAGCACTGGGGATCCTAATATGATCAACTTTCTCAGGTCCATAAAATATCTCAGAGGAAGGGGGGAAAAGTTTATTTAGTTTGTAGTTTGATGACAAACTACATGTTAACCCAGGAATCTTAAGTCCTTCCTTGAAGTCAATAGGCATCTGAGAGTACATAGCCAGTGGCTATGCCAGTCTCCAACCTTATCTTCCATATTGAAGAATGGCTTGACTTGTTCCCTGTAAAACTCCAAGGGTGTTATGGGACCAATCTTCTGATAATTTTTATCTTTGTCTCGATACTCCCAGGTGAATGTCTCTGGTGGGTTACCCAAACAGATGCACACCACTCGGAATATCTGGAAGAAAGGAAGAGGATAGATAAGTGATGGCTAGGAGAAAGTGTTATTATTTACCTCTTCAATTTCTTCAAGTTTGGGAAACACAAGAAATAAGAGGCTAAATTCAAGCCAGAAACTTCACAAGAAGCCAATTATTATTCCAAAAATTGGAAGGTAGATGTTCAGGATTTGGTATCAGTCAACTTCTGAGTTCTTAAACACTCAATTATAATTCTGCAATGTATTTGCCCTGCAAATTAAACTTCCCAAACCAAGAAACTGCTCACCACTGATATACAAGACCTGAGTTGCTGCTCTGCTGGTTCTATTTCAAGTGACAAATAATAAAATATATTTTATAAATGGATCTCCTCCCCTTTATATTACTGGTACTTCTTGGGTTTGATTGTGACAGGAATCTCCACTCGGAAAAGTCATTAACTTTTGAGTTGAAGCCTGGATGACAATGCCTATTAAAAGTATTGCTAGAACAAGAGTAAATTTTAGTAGTAAGGGACCATTTTTAGGGAGTTGTGAGACCATAACATATTTTCTAATGATGTCACTATACCTTCAAGTTAGAGTTACAGAGACATACCTTGTATAAGGTCAGAGTACAGAAAATACTTCCTCTTCTATTTCAAATTTGCTGTATCTTTAAACAAATATAACACTATGATCTACCTTTTCTTTCTCCACCCCAGTCATGACCATAATCCAATTTTATCACTTATTACCTATATTATTCGTACTACACATTTGTATATTTCATTACATTCAAGAGATACAAATCTTATATTTATTAAGTGTGCCTATTCTGTGCTCAATACTACATACCGTCTAGGTTCACTTAATTCTCATAATACTCTCCTAAGGTATAATTTCCCTTCCTTTTTGTATATTTTCAAGAGACCAAGACTCAAAGAAATTAAGAACCTACTTAAAGTTATATAACTAGTAAGTAGCAGAACCACACTCTGAACTGAGGTCATATACAGTCCAAAAAAGAGTATTACTCCATGGGTACAGGGTTTTAAAAAAGGGAACATTAACTGAATATCTACTGTGCCATACTACAATCTTTTGAATATTGTATCTCTTATTCCTCTCAACAAAATAGAGATTAGTCCCCCCCTTTTTTATATACAGAGGAAAAACCAAGGTTCAGGAAAATAAATGGATTGACTGAAATCACATAGCCAATAAATGGCAAAATTAGGATTTGAATTTAGATCTGACTTCAGTGTTACTTCCATTAACACCATGAAGTAAGCATTCATCATTTACTGTAACTTGTTGAGTTTCCCTAAAAGATAAACTTCTTAAGGATAAGAACTGGGTCGTGAATATTTAGCTTTCCTATAGAGTCTCTGCCACTGTATCTGTCCTAGATATAATAGTTGATTTGAACACTGCTCCATTCTCCATATCACTATAAGACGAATAACATTAGCAACACTGCTTTCTTCAAGTCACTTTCCTGTTGAAGTCATTAATGCTTCCCTGCTACCTCCCAAAACAAATCTAACTCCAGGACCTGATTTATTTTTCTTACTCTTTTACTTAGGCATAATTTATATTCAGTAAATATGCAGAGTACATTCATGGTGCTGTGAGTATCAGTAATTTGTTCTTTATTACTATGTATTATTACATTGTGTAAATATACTACATTTTCTCTACTCTTCTGATGTACATGTGAACTGTTTTCAGTTTGGGGTTATTATAAATAAACTTGCTAACATTTTATCCAAACAGTTTTCAAGGTAGGGCTGAAGAAATTTACATACTTGCTAGCAAAGTAAGAGAGGTCTAGTTGTTCTGCAATCTTGCCAATACCTGACACTATAATTTTACCTTTTTTGGTGGGTACATAATGGTATCTCAATGTGGTTTTAATTTGAGTTTCCCTGATGAGCATGGTCAGCTTTCTTTTTTTTAAGAATTATTTTATTGTTTTTGACAAGACAGAGAAAGGCAGAGGGAAGAGGGTGGGCCCAGAGCAGTCTCCATGGTTGTATGTCATCAGTTTTTGACATTGTTTCATTCCACACAAGTGGGCAGGGGCCGCGCAGGGTGGAAACTGGGCTAGGGGCCTCCCACATGGGAGGTACACCCTCCCGAGCGAGGGGCTGAACCGAGGGACAAGAACCAAACTGGGGGCCTCCTGCATGGGAACCACACCCCAGTTCAGCATATGGGTCTGCACAGGCTGAGGCCGGCATTCAATCCTTGATCCCTGACACTGCAAAGTAAGCACTTAACCCACTGAGCCATCTCAGCTTCCCCAAGCATGGTCAGATTTTAAAGGCTCTCAGTGACTTCACCTGACCTTATTTCCCCATCATGGACCCTGCATTCCAGTCTGGCTTGTCTGTGTCTCTTCCTATGTGCTCAATGCACTCAGCTTACTGTCATGGTTATAATGTTGTTGTCTCCTCCGTTCCTCAGATCCCAATCCTAGTCCTACACTTTAAAGCTTTGTGCAAGATGCCACTCCTCCAAAGAGTTTTCACTAATTAATTATTCCAGTTCACAATAACTGCTCCTTTCTCTGAATACTCCTGGCACAAAAATTTAACATTTGATACCACAGCGCCATTTATGTTTCTCTAATGTACCGGTATCCCCAGCTAGATCTACTAGGAACAGGAACTAGGTGTTAGACACATCCCAATGAACTCTAAAAGAATCACATTAAAAAGTTTTTGTAAATCAAAAGTTCTCATCCAATGACTAGTATAAAATTTGAATTTAGAAATACAAACTGGGCTTCTCTCTTTAAAAACAGTCTGATGGTAAGGCCTTACTCATATGTACAGGCAATATTTCCCTAGACTTTAAAACCCAGAACTTGGTAGTTAAATCAAACATGCTGTCACCTCTGGTCCATTTCTGACTGATAGACCATGGATTCATACCTGCCCCAAGCTGATACAGCAAATCATCATCTATCAATTCCATTTATACGTAAGAACATGTCCCTCTTTTTCCTCTAGTTAAGGGAAAAACAATGGCTCCCAAAATAATTATTTTCTCATTTCAAGATTGAAATCTTACACATTGGCAAATTTTGTATTGGGATAGTGTTTGCCTAACCTTGTCTTTCTAAATTTCAAGAAGTGTACCAGATACCAATAAGATTAGGGTAGATAGTCCATGTCACAGTCATTCTTGGAAGCAATAGAGGTATTTTATCTTTTACATAATGTCCTATACTATGGGCTATTTCTATCAGTATGGTCTCAACAAGGGCAAGATAATAGACAGCAGAGGATGACTAGAGCCAAATCCTAAAGGAACCCTAAAAGCAGGCAAAAGAGAAGGCTTAGAGAACAAAACAAAGTTATAGCCCAGGGGTGTCCAAACTTTTGGCTTCCCTGGGCTGCACTGGCAGAGGAGGGGTTGTCTTGGGCCATGCGTGGAATGCACTGACAATGGCAATGGCTGATGAGCTAGGAGGATCACAAGGGAATCTCATGTTCTGGGAAAGTTTGTGTTGGGGTATAGGTTGGACAAGCTTGATACAGCCTGTAAGAAACACACCTCGGGAAAGCTGGGATGGCTCAGCGGGTAAAGCGCTCGCTTTGAAGCCCCGAGGACCGAGGATCAAGGACCGAGGATCGAATCCCGGCTCCGGCCCATGCGGACCCACATGCTGAACTGGGGTGTGCCCCAGTTCAGTTCTTGCCAGGACCTATGTGGGAGGCTCCTGGCCCAGTTCCTGCCCTGCGCAGCCCTGTGCCCGCCTGTGGAGTGAAACTATATGGAAAACTAATGCTGTCAACTAAGGAGACTGCTCTGGGCCCGCCCCCTTCTCTCTGTCTCTCTCTGTCTCTGTTTCTCTCTGTCAAAAATCAATAAAATAAATC
>PVKE010041825.1:0-14002 GCA_004027555.1 Craseonycteris thonglongyai | reverse complement strand
ATTTTTTATAAATTAAACAAAAACCTTAATCAAAACATTATTGGTGTTGGTTGTGCAGCGCACATAATACATAACGCCATTCAAACAGCTGCTGACTTGTTGCCCGTAGATGTGGAAAATATTGTTATTAAAATATATTCTTATTTCTATATATACACTGTGTGCGTTGAAATGCTTAAAGAATTTTGTGAAACTGCGGAAGTCGAATATCAGAAAATACTTGGATACAGTAAAACGTGCTGGTTAGCTCTTTTGCCAGCTGTCGAAAGAATTTTGAAAATATACGATCCTTTGAAATCCTACTTTCTATCACAGGATAAATGTCCTAGAATTTTAGAAGAGTTTTTTGAAAAAGAATCTTCAAAAATTTGGCTAGAGTTTGTACACAATCAAGCAGCTCTTTTTCAAAATGCTATAAAACATATTGAAGGTGACAAAATTTCGGTAATTGAAGTAGCAAATGAAGTTAATAATTTACAATTTCAGTGTCAAGAGCAGTTAGAAAATAATTTTCTTCCGTTAACTATCCGTAATAGTATAAGCCAGCTAGAAGAACAAGGTGCAATAAATCATGCAGATATCATGAATCACGTTAAAAAGTTCTATAGTAACTGCATAGATTATTTAGAAGAATGGACGGTACATTACAATGATACTGAACATTTTCATTGGGTTACATTAAAACAAGAACTTAATTGGAATGTTGTGCAAAAATCATTCGATCATATTACTCAAAATTTCCCATATAGTAATATTTCTGAAAATGATATTTTTAATGAGGTATCATTATTTAAAATATATATATTGATAAGGAAAAGGTTAAATCTTGGACATCAGAAGAAATCACAATAGAGGACAAATGGTTAGAAATATTTCATCATTTTGAAACAAAGCATGTTCCATACAATAATGCACTAAAAATTGTGGAATATACGCTGTACTTACCAGGAACTAATGCTGCGACTGAACGCGTTTTTTCTACGGTAAATAAAGTGTGGACATCAGAAAAATCACAATTAAGTGTTGAGACTTTGAAAGCCATTGTACGTGTGAAATATAATTTAACAAATTCTTGTGAAAAATTTCATGACCTTTTAAACGACAGCAATCTACTAAAATAAATTCACTCAAATGAGAAATATGCCAAAGAATAATACTATACATAATTTTTAATGTATTATATTTGTAAATTGTACTTATGTTGAAATTAAAAAAAAATATATTACAATACTATTTTTGCGTTCTATGAAAATTTTTGTTGCTCCATATAGATCAAATTTTTAATCAAGAACACCCCCCATAACCCCCCCCTCCAGTCAATGGTGTTCCACTTAACCAATGTTAAAATCTGGTCACCTTACACATAGCTGGGCTCAAGAAACAAATGGTTTTGCAATTTCAGGCAGAAAATATAATTCAGAAACCATGGAGTCAGGGAATCTGTAATAATGACAAAAATCTTGGTTAACTATTTGAGTGGGCAGCCTTCTTTAGAGCAATAATTCTCACACTTTAGCGTGCCTTGGAATCACCTGGAAGGCTTATTAAAACAGATACTTCGGCATCATCGCAGATTTTCTGCAGATCTGAAACGTTGCCTAGTATTGTGTTTTACATGCATTATCTCATTTAATTCTCAGACAGCCTTCTGACACCGGTACTATACTACTATTTTAAGCCCAATTTTATGGGTCACTGGAGCACAGAGAAGCCATTTTAACAAGGGTTTTATCTAAATCCGGTTTAGCCACTTCCATCATCCTGGAGGTGGGTGTAATGTATGTGTTCGCAGAGTAGCAAGCGTTTTGTTTCTTCTAGGGTCCGAAGATGCAGAAAAGAAATTTCCTGAGGGGGCTGGAAATGTATTAAGGGTTCCTAGCCTGATCTTTCGGCCCCATCTGGTGGTTTTAAGTCTAACTGAAAAGTGTTAGTCGGTTATCTCCCCCCTGCTGGTGAGAATGGTAGGGTCGGTCCCCCGCCGCGGAGATTCATTTTCCTGAGGCGGCGGCTTTTTCTGAATGTGATTATCCCAAGGCGGCTGTTCTAAGGCGGTTAGTCCATGTCCCTCTGTCTCCGATCAGTTTCTTTTTATTCTTTATATATTTTTAATTTTATTTTTGTCGTGTTTCTGTTTCTGACTGGTGGGGAGCGCCTTTCTCGTGTGTAACTTTAGTTCCAATCCATCTATGGTTTGTTAAAGGTACAATTTATTTTTGCCTTACATATATACATATAAATATGTAAACATGTTCTCTGTCAGAGCTGGAGATGTGGCTGAGCGAAGTAAAAGCTGTTCGTTCAGAATTGGTCTCTCCCCCTCCCCCCGCCCCCGGCGTCAAACCGACAAACTTGTCTTGAGAATCTGACAAAAGGTATTTAAATACAGTTTGGGTGGCAAAGTTTTTCTCCTCTTCCACTAGTATCTTTATCTGTGAATGAATGTTTTAAACGAAGAGCACAACGGAGAGGAAGGGATCTGGAAGCGGGAACTCCTTCAGGTTTCCTCATAGCACTTGTAGGTATCCTCCCCACAACACACACCCTTAAGGATCCTCTTGGTTTTAGAGACATTAACATGGGATGAAGACTGGTCTACCTACCCTTCAGCTTTGTCCTGTAGTTGCTCCGAAGGGATGTAGCCCTTCTGTGATTGTTGGTCTCAAAGCAAGATGGTAAATGGGGGTAATGAGTTCCTGTGGCCACTAAAAGGTCTCAGCTGCTTGGAAAACGTCCACCCAGTACAAGATCACCTGGTACAAAAGCCCATTTTGCCAAAGGCATGCCTCAGATTAAAAAGGAAATCGGTGATTCCCTCCTGATAGAATCACTTCCCATTCTAAAAACTGCATTTTGGTATATGTTATATTTATTGACTTAGTCAATATTGATAATATCGATAATATAATATTATACTTAGTAATGTGATAACATTTCCTTAATAGCCCCATCATAAAGATGGGGATAGGTTCAAAAGAAGTGATTGTCCATGTCTCTGTATAGACCCTAACTGTCATGTTCTTAGACCTAACTCAGTCATCACTCTTGGCGATGCTGGGGTGATTATGGTAACTGGTTGTGTTGGCAGTAATAGTATGCTGCTGAACAATATATGTCCTCTGAAATCCTTAGCAGTTGTATATCCACCTTTTTTGTCACTTATAACATTTTTCCTTGTATTTCATTATGAGTTTTATTTTTTCTAATACAGAAATGCTTGAGGAGAAGGACTGTGTTTTACTCATTTTTTAAAAAAGATTTTTTGTTTTTGACAGAGACAGAGAGAAGAGGGAGGGCCCAGAGCAGTCTCCATAGTTGTAAGTCATTGTTTTCCACATGGTTTCATTCCACACAGGTGGGTGGGGGGCCATGCAGGGCAGGAACTGGGCTGGGGTTCTCCTGCATGGGAGGCATACCCCCTCTAGCCAGGGGCCAAACTCAGCCTCAAGAACTGAACTGGGGGCCTCCTGCATGGGAAGCACACCCCAGTTCAGCATATGGGTCCGCATGGGCCAGGGCCAGGATTCGATCCTTGGTCCCTGGGGTTGCAAAGTGAGCGCTTAACCCACTGAGCCATCCCAGCTTCCCTCAACAGAATTTTTTTTTTTAATCTTATGCCTGTTATTTTTTTTCTTTTTAATTGTTAAATTTATGGGGTGACATTGATTGGTACAGAGTTTTTTAAGGAACCAATATATTTTGTTAGCCACTGTTATTTTTCACAACAGGTTTATTGAGATGTAATTCAAATACCATCTAATTCATTCATTTATGGTGTACAATTCAATAAATTTTAGTATATTCACAGAGTTGTGCAACCATTACCATAATTAATTTTAGAACATTTTTATCACCAGAAAAAGAAACCCCTAAAAGAAACTCCATAGCTATCATAGCCCAGCTCCCTCACCCCTATACCTCCACAGCCTTAGGCAACCACTAACCTACTTTATGTCTCTATAGATTTGCCTATTCTGGATATTTAATATAAATGGAATTATACAATATGTAGTCTTTTGTGGCTGGCTTCTTTCACTTAGTATAACTTTTTCCAGTAAGGAGTTGTAATAACATGTATGAAATGCTGTTTATGAGGGAAACTCATTAGACACTCAGTGTTGAGGGCTTTTATTGAAGGCTGGCTCTCTGCCTAGCACATACCAAAACTCTAGAGTCCTAGGAGGAAAGCTGTTGTTCACCATAAATCATATTGTTTGCACAAACAGTTAAGGTGCAGTGAACTACTCTCATCAGTTAGGATGGTAGGAACCCTCCCCAAATCCAGGTTCCCAGATCCTAACCAAGAGCCAGCCTTGCCAGCAGGATTTTTCAAATAATAACATTCTCAGGCTTGCTATGTTAAGTCTTTTCTACTGGGATTTTTTATAGGGATTGCGTTGAATTCGAGGAGTATTGCCATCTTAACAATATTAAGTATTCCAATTGATGAACATGGGATCTTTACATTTGTTTAGGTCTTTAACTTCTCTTGTTTGGTGGATATTACACTTCTTTTGTTAAATTTCTTTTCAAAGTATTTTTGGAGAGGTGCTATTGTAAGTAAAATTGTCTTCTTTTTTTATTTTCACATTGTTCCTTGCACATGTATAGAAATGCGAAGGGGGACCCCCAAAACCTGAAATTATCTTCTGGAGGGTGGGTCCCTTGTAGTACAGACTCCCCACCCACCCCCACCCCCAGGTGAGTGTTCTAGGAACCCATCTGCATCAGTATACCAGCTCGTGTTGTTGGGAGAGGCTGAGTTTGGCTTCAAAGATTTTTTTGGAGATTCTTTCAATGTGTTTGCCCATTTCATGATGGGTGATTTACATAAAACAACGTGCACAAGTACCTGCCCCCACTGCACTGAGTGTTCAGCAGGTTTTGACCAAAAACAACATGACCCCTATGCCCCACCCTCCCTGTTCACCCTATCTTGCCCCAGAGTGACTTCCCTGCCCACCTTTGGATGAAAAAAATTCCTCAAAGGGAAATGTTTTGCCCGTGTGGAAGAGGTAAAACAAAAAATGGCAGAAGCACTAAAAGACATTAAAATTGACGAGTTCAAAACTCTTTTGAGCAGTGGAAAAAGTGTCTTGATGGGTGTATTGCATCAAAAGAAGAGTACTTTGAAGGTGAATAAAGTTTAAACATGTAAGAGGAGAAGCCAGGATGGCTCAGTGGGTTAAGCACTCACTTTGTAGCCCCAGGGACTGAGGATCAAATCCTGGCCCTGGCCTGTGAGAACCCGTATGCTGAACTGGGTTGTGCCCCCAGCTTGGTTCTCACCCCCTGGCTTGACCCCTAGCTTGAGGGGGCATGCCTCCCATGCAGGAGGCCCCTGGCCCAGTTCCTGCCCTGTGCCCAGCCCCCCCACCCCCACCGACCTGTGTGGATTGAAACCATGCCCAAAACTGATGATGTAGGTACATCTATGGAGATTTCTTTGGGCCCTCTCCCTTCTCTCTGTGTCTCTCTCTGTCTCTGTAAAAAAACAATAAAATAAATCTTTAAAAGAGAAACAAGAATAAATTGCAATTTTTATAAATAAATTTCATTTTTTGGGGGGTCCCCTCTTATACATTTGAGTTTTGTATATTGATAGATCTTGTATCCTGTGCCCTTGAGCTTGTTTATTAGTTCTAATAGCATGTGTGTGTGTGTGTGTGTGTGTTCTCTAGCCTGTTAATATGGTGGATTACATGGTTTGATTTTTTTGAACCAGCCTTGCATCCCTAGAATAAACTCCACATGGTCATGGTATATAATACTTTTTATGTACAATTCTGCTTGCTAATATCTTGCTAAAATTTGAATCTATTTTCATGAGGGATACTGGTCTGTAGTTTTCTTTTCTTGTATTGTCTGTCTATGTAAGTTTTAGTGTCATGGTAAAAATGTTCTCATATGAGTTGGAAAGTGTTCCTTCCTCTTCTATTTTCTGGAAGAGATGGTATAGAATTGATGTTAATTATTCTTTAAACCTGGGTGTAATTCTTCAGTGAAATAATCAGCCTACACCTCTTTTTTTTTTTTAAGAAGAATTTTAAAATGAGAAATTGAATTTGTTTAGAAGAATGGAACTATTCAAATTATTGTGGTAGTTTGTGATTTCCAAGGAACTTGTTCATTTCAATTAAATTGTCAAATGTATATGTGTAGAGCTCATAGTATTCCCTTCTTATCCTTTTGATGTCATTAGGGCCCGTAGTGATACCCTTTGTTTTATTTCTGATATTGCTGATATGTCTTTTTTGTTGTTGTTAGTCTTGCTAGAGGTTTGTCAATTTTACTGATCGTTTCAGAGCCAGTTTTTTTGTTTCATTGATTTACACTATTGTTTTGTTTTTTAATTTCATCAATTTTTGTTTTAATCTTGGTTATTATGTTTGCTTTGAATTTATTTTTCTCTTTTTTAGGTTTGAAATGGATTTTAGATAATTGACTTTTAGACTTCTAATATAAGCACTTAGAGCTGTAACTTTTCCTTTCAGCACTGCTCTAGCTGTGTTCCTCACATTTTGATATATTTTCATCTTCATTCAATTTAATGTATTTTTTTAAAGTTTATCTTAACTTCCTTTTTGATCAATGAGGTGCATTATTTAGTTTCCAAGTGTTTGGGGATTTTTCTGTTTTTGTTATGGATTCCATTGTGGTTAGAGAACACACTCAGTTATGATTTCAGTTATTTTATATTTGCTGATTTGTTTTATGATTGAGAATATTGTCTGGTAAATGCTCCATGGGAGCTTGAAAGTTATGTGTATTCTGCTGTTATTGGGTGGGGTGCTCTATAAATGTTCATTAGATTCTGTTTGTTGTTGGTGTTGTTCAGTTCTTATATATCCTTGCAGATTTTTTTAGGTTTATTTTATTGTTTTTGACAGAGACATAGAGAGAGACAGAGAGAAGGGGGAGGGCCCAGAGCAGTCTCCATAGTTGTACGTCATCAGTTTTTGACATGGTTTTGCTCCATACACGTGGGTGGGGCCCTTGCAGGGTGGGAACTGGGCTGGGGCCCTCCTACATGGGAGACACGCTCCCTTGAGCCAGGGGACAAACCTGGGGACCAGAACAGAACTGGAGGCCTCCTGCATGGGAAGCACACCCCAGTTCAGCATGTGGTTCCACATGGGCCAGGGCCAGGATTTGATCCTTGGTCCCCAGGGCTGCAAAGCGAGTGCTTAACCCACTGAGACATCCCAGTTTCCCCATTGCAGATTTTTTAGATGTAGTTGTTCTATCAGTTATTGAGATGGAGTATTGAAGTTTCCAACTATAAATGTGGGTTTGTCTATTTGTTCTTTCAGATCTATCAGATTTTGCTTCATTATTTTCCAGCCCTATTAGTTAGTGTGTACACATTTAGGATTCCTGTGTCTTTTTGGTGGATTGACACATTTATCATTATGTAATATTACCTCTCTGTCCCTCGTAATTGACTTTGCCCTGAAGTTTATCTGATATTAATATTGCTATGCTTGCTTTAAAAAAATAATGTATGAAAAAAATTAATGTATGAATGGTATATCTTTTCCAATTTTTAATTTTCAACCTACTTATATCATTATATTTGAAGTGGGTTTCTTGTCAAGAGCATATTGGTGGATCATATTTTTTAAATCCACTCTGCCAATCTGTCTTTTAATTATTCTGCTTAAACTATATTTAATGTGATTATTGATCTGTTAGGGTTTAAGTTCACCACTTTACTTTTTGTTTTCTGATTCTTTCCTTTGTTTCTCATTTGTTTTCTTTTTCTTTTGTAAGATTTATTTGATTGTTTTGACAAGCTGAGAGAGAAGGGTGGAGGCCCCAGACTAGTCTCCATAGCTGCACATCATTAGTTGTGACATAGTTTCAGTCCACACAGGTGGATGTGGGGCCACAAAGGGTGGGGATCAAATCTGGGGCCTTCTGCATGAGAGGCAAGAACCCCCGCCACCAAGCCATCCCGGAAGCCACCAGCTTGCTGCAGCTCAGCACTAAGCGTTTGCATGTGCTGGTGCCAGAACTCTAATGAACCCAACTTTAGGGGGATGCTGGGATAGCTCAGTAGTTGAGCTCTTGTTTTCTTTTTCCTGCCTTCCAGTCAGTTACTTGAACGTTTGTTTTTATTCTATTTTGATATATCTACAGAGTTTTTAAGTGCATTTCTTTATATAGCTTTACTAGTGCACATTGGAGGTATTGCATTATATATACACAACTTATCACAGTCTGTTGTGTTAACATTTTACCAGTTTGAGGGAGATATAGAAACCTTTCCTCCCTTTACCTTTCTGCATCTATATTATTGTTTTAAAACATTTCCTGTACATACATTGAGAACCACATCAGATAGTACTATAATTTTTGCTAATATTGTCAAACATAATTGACAAAGCTGTATCAGGAGTCTATTGTATCTAGATATATTTTTCTCTTTCCACTGTTGTTTCTTACTGATGTTACAAGGTTCCTCCTATTACATTTTTTTTTTTCACTTTGTGAAGTTTCTATTCTTTTAACACGTTAAGCGCCCAGGCTGTTTTGTCTTGTTTACTGCTTGGCCCGTTATATCAGATTTCACTGAAATGCTGGCGACTGGAGATCTGTTTAGGTTGCAATAAGGCTGAATGTTTGTATATAAAATATATTTACTGTGTGAATATTTATTATTTACCGCAATTTGTACAATGTTTTATTTTAGAAATGCTTTATATTCAGTCAGTTGTCTGTGATTCTTGTCTCAGTGCAGAAAAAGATTTTTCTTTACTTGTGAATGTGAAAATGTCAGTAGAAGAGAAGCATGAAAGTGATTCTAGTGAAATTATTTTTCCTAAAAAATGGTGTAGAGTCATTATTTTTTCATCATCACATGAAGAGGATGAGAATATTGAAGAATGGTATGCAAAGGACAACCATTTTTAATTTTTACCATGTTTCAGTAAAGCTCATTAATTTATTTTTACTATTTAAAATTTTTTTTTAATTTTTGTATTCGTGATTTCATCTTGAAATTATTTAAAATTTATTAATAGAATGTAATTTTTAAAAATTTTATAGTCAGTTAACATACAATACCACGGCCTGCATGAAAAGTATACTGTTGGTCACCGGTGACCAACACGCCCCTGATGGAAAGTTCAGTGTCAGTCACCAGTGACTGACATGGTGCTTAATCTGTTAAGGTGGGCATACAAGAATGACTTGATTTTTCCATTACTCCTAAAGGATATTTCCCTTGGATATAGAATTCTGAGATGTCAGTTCTTTTCTTTAGTATTTGGAAAAGATTATGTCACCTCTTTCTTTCTTGCATGGTTTCTGATGAGAAATCTGTTATCATTAAAAAAAATGCTCCTGTTAAAAAGGTATAATTTCTCTCTTGCTGCTTTCAAGGTTTTTTTCTTTATCTTTCAAATTTTTGATTATGATGTGTCTTTGGATTTCTTTGGCTTTATTCTTTTTGGAGTTTGCTCAGCTTCTGGAATCTGTAGATTATTATTTGGGGGATTTTCAGCCTTATTTCTTGGAATAAATATTTTTGTAGGAAACGTTATCAGAAGTAGAATGTCTGGGTACAAGGGTCCAGAGAGTTAGAATTAAGTAGGCATTTTCAAATAACCTTCCCAAAGTTTATGGCAGTTTTTACTTCTGTCACCAGTGAATAAAAATACCTGTTTAGCTTTCCATGCTGATTGCATTCTCATAAACAAGGTGAATGTTTATGAAACTCACTGGACTTTCTGTAAGAAGTGTGACAAGCACCAACCTCACAAAATCACACAGTACAAAAGGATTCTTTATATGCTCAAGGAAAGCAGTGTTATGACAGTAAACAGAGTGGTTATGGTAGACAGACTAAGTTGATTTTCCACAAAATGGGTAAAACTACAAAGATTGTTCTGAGGCTTGAATGTGTTGAGCCCAAATCAGATCTAAGAGGATGCTTGCTATTAAGAGATGCAAACATTTTGAACTAGGAGGAGATAAGAAGAGAAAGGGCTAAGTGATCCAGTTCTAAGCTTCATATTTTCATCACAAATCTTGAGGATATGTTTGCTTCATGTTGTTGGTCTTTTGGGAAGGGAAATAAACTAGTGTCATTAATTAAAAAAATGCCTATTTACCCACTCCCTTATCAGCAGAAGTTATTAGTAATCTATTAAACCTATGTCAAAGTCCTAAACAAAAACAATGCATTGCTGTTTTAATCTGCATTTATTTTAAGTGAAATTGATAACATTTTTATGTTTATTGACCAGTTGTATTTCTTTTGTAATTGTTCATTTTTTGGCCTTTTTGGTTTTTTTTGGATGGGTGGTTCATTTTTTTTGTTGATCATGAAGTTCTCTGTACACTTTGGAAATTATTTTTGTGTCATTTGTGTTGCCAATGTTTTTTTTTTTTTTCCAGTTATTTGTTAGATTTTTTAACTTTGTTTTTGTTTTCTGTTTGTTTTTCCAAACAGATATTTAACTTTTTATCTACTGAAATTTATCAATCTTTTTGCTGTTTCTAGATTTTTTTAGTCCTGTTTAGGTAAGATTTACCTTCTGCAAGATTATAAAAATATTCTTTTATATTTTTCTAGTATTTCCATGGTTTCATTTTCATAATTAAATCTTGGATCCATCTAGAATATATTTTCATGTAACAGTGAGGTAGATAATATCAGATATTTTCTATCAGGCTTTATTATAGGGATATGGGAGGGAGGAAATAGGAGAGATTATGAGAATGTTGTAGTCCTTGGAGGAGGGAAATATTAGAAAATGGTAGTCAAAGAAAAGGCTGTCTCTTCTTTTCTCAGTTTTCTCTTTGAGTGCTACCAAAAGGAGAGGTTAAGTCAATTGGAGGTGGGAAGGTTGAGAGAAAAACAAATTTAAAAAAATTTGGAAATATGATAACTTTTACTCAGTAACTTTTTAAAATTTAAGGTATAATTGACATATGACATTTTATTAGTTTCAGGTGTATGACATAATTATTCAGTATTTGTATATATATATATATATATAGTGAAATGATCACTATAATATGTTTAGTTAACATTCATCACCATACTAGAAAAAGTGAAATTGCTTGTTTTGTGATTTTTGTGTTGCTGTTTTGGTAGATGGACCTTTTTCTCTCTTGACTGAAGAAGACATATAGTGACTTGTGTTAATACTATTATATATTTCCTTTATTGTGCATCTCAGTGGTACACTTGACTACAGTTACAACCCTAAAAGGAAGATACTCATTTACTTAGTTAACAAATGTTTTTCAATCATCTGTCAAGTAGGCTGGTATGGCGTAACACTTATGTGTTTGGTGTCTCTGGAATCAGACTGCTTGGGTTTGAATCTCAGTGCAATAAGTTATTAGTTGTGTGACCTCAGGCAAGTTACTAAACTTTCTCTGTACTGCAAGTACCTCTTCTGAAAAATGGAGGATATCAACACTTCATTGTATTGTGTTAGAACAGTGTCAATCATAAAGCAAGCAATTGATAAATGCGAACTACTATTAATTCTGATCATTGGCGATAAAGCATAAGAGATATGGTTCTTGTAGTTATAGACCTTGCATTCTTGAGTGAGGATATGGGTTAAAAATTATAAATATCAATAATTATTCTAAGAGAAATGTAAGGGACTGAGATAGAGTATGAGGGAGTGGGAGAAGAATTTTACCTTAGTTAACATGGTTAGGAAAGACCTCTGAAGAGGAGATATTTAAGCTAAGATTTGAAACATGAGTAAAAAACAAGTAATTTAAAGACGAGTGGTAAGAATATTCCAGACAGTGGGGGCAGCATGATTAAAGATTCCAAGGAGGGGATGCTGAGATTGCTCAGTGGGTTGAGCACTTGTCTTTCAGCCCTGGGGTCCAAGGATCAAATCCCGGCCCAGTCCATGTGGACCCATATGCTGAACTGGGGTGTGCCCCCAGTTCGGTTCTCCCCAGGGTGTGCCGCCCATTCGGGAGGCCCCCCCGGCCAGTTCCTGCCCTGTGCAGCTCTGCGCCCACCTGTGGAATGAAACTATGTAGAAAACTAATGACATGCAACTATGGAGACTGCTCTGGGCCCTTCCCCTTCTCTCTGTCAAAAACAATAAAAATACATCTTAAAAAAAAAATCCCAAGGAGAGGGATTTTGGTATATTCATATCTTTGAAAGAAGACTTTTATGGTTGGAATAGAGTGAATGAGCAAGAGAGTGGTATGAGATGAGGTTGATGAGATATGTGAGACTTGTAGACCAAATTAAGAAATTTGGATTTTACCTTAAATTCTGTGGGAAACCACTAAAGCAGTGGTTCCCAACCTCTGTCCACTTGTGTACCCCTTTAAAACCCACTTCTATAAATTGTACACCTTGTTTTTAAAACAGCTGCTTTTAAATACACTTTTGTTCAGTGCTTCTCTTAATGTAAAATAGTGTAAATGAGGTAATAAGTTAGGAAAGAAAAATTACACTAAAAATACCAACCACCGATTTAATTTCATAATATTTTTAACAGTTACAAAAAGGAGAATGGGTTATAATAAAGGTAGGAGTATAATTTAATGGTAGAGTGGTGGAATATTTGCTGTATATGCAGGAAGTCCTATATTTTTATTCCTGGCATTCCCATTTTTCTCTTTGCCTTCTGACAGGACAGCACAGGGCTATGTTCTTTTAGTCTTTTGTCAAATATAATATACTCATATATGAGGACTGTCTGGAAAAATCCAGCCACAAATGCCTTTATTTTTCATATTACATGGCTGGATACTTTCTGGACAGCCCTTGTATATACACACACAGATATGCATATATACATACCGTATAAGGTGACCAACTTTTTTCCAATGAAAAGGAGGACAGCTGATTCTGGGAGGTGAGCACATAATGTGAAGCATAGGTGATGTGATGTGGACTTGTACATCCGGAAACTATCTAATTGTTACCAATCAATGTCACCCCAATAAATTTAACAACCAAAAAAAAAAAAAAGAAAATTGATTGTAGAACCAAAAAAAAAAAAGAAAGAAAAGAAAAGGAGGACATCTAGGAGGACACTCTTTGAAGGAGGACAGAACTTCCAAAAGGAGGACTGTCCTCCCTAAAGGAGGATGATTGGTCACTTTAATACATACATTTATTTTCTGATTCCTATAACAAAGCTGAATAGATATTTGTTGAATGAATAAATTAATGTATGAATGAAGCTGTTACCAGGGAATGGAATCCTTCTCGGCTCTGTGTCCAGATTCTTGGTGTCCTGAACAAAGAATTGAGTGAGACACCAAAATAGTGGTGAAAGAGAAGTTTATTGAGTTAGAGCAGAGAAAGTACACTTCCAAGAGGTGGGGACCTGCCTTGAGCAAGAGGAGGTGCCTCAAAATGGCAGATTACAAAGGACAGTGCCATTTTTAATCCTTTTTTTTTTTTTTTTTTAAGAAAAGAGAACACCCTTTTGGGTGTGGGGTCTTTTGATTGACAGTCTTGATTGACAGGGTTCGCATTACATCACTTTTTAAACGGCCCATGTTCCTTCCCAGAATTCAGTCTGTTATAATGATGTTAATGAACTTCTGGGCATATGTATGATAGTACATTGATGGTATAATGAGCCCTAGGTGAAAGGAAGGTCATTAGGACTCTTTCTGTGCAGGCGCTTAGCAACTGGTCCAAACCAGTGGGCTTTTTTGTGCCCTAAACTTCCTTTTATCTCCCCTATGGTTGCTTAATGTGGGGCGGGGTTTCTTGAGAGCAGGGTGGTAACTCTAGTGACAATTGGGCTCTATGGGAGTGGTCTCGAGATCCCTCTATTCTAGCTGCCTACCTAACTTTTCCCTTGAGAGATGTGACCCCCTTAAATCTCTATGGGAAGTGTGTGTGTGTGTGTGTGTGTGGAGTGGAGGGGTGGGGTGGGCAGAAGGTCTCTTCTTCCGCACCTACTTCCCACTGAGAGTGGTCGTTGTCCCTGACTACTGGGGAGGCATGGAGCTCTCACCCTAACTAGGCTAAAAGGGGAAGGGT
>PVKE010041824.1:0-14006 GCA_004027555.1 Craseonycteris thonglongyai | reverse complement strand
CCATCTCTCCCACCCACCTTCCCCCTTACCCTTAGGTAAGCACTAAACTATTGACTGTGCCCATGAGTCTTTGTTTCTTTGTTCCTTTCAGTTTTATATTTCACCTATAAGTGAGGTCATATGTTTCTTGATTTTTTTATTCTGACTTATTTCACTTAATAAGATGTTTTCAAAGTCTGTCCATGTTGTCACAAATTGCGGTATTTCATCTTTTCTTACTGCTGAGGTGGGAAGAAGATAATTTCTATGGGTTTTTTTCAAGGTCCAAGTTTTCTAGCATGGATTATGAATAATTAAACACTTGCTATTATCTCTCCAAATAATTGCAGTATAAACCACTACTTGTGGCCTGTGAGAAATTCAGTGCTTTTCCCTATGTAAACATCAGCAGCAATAATATTTGATGAAAGCCACTTTTGTTGAGATACAAAGCCTATAACATAACTGAGAAAATTTTTTAATACATGCAAAGTTACCTACCAATACAAGTTAAATAAAGCAACTGATTATCAAATACTAGTATATATTAGGGATGTCCAAACATGCATAGTAACCAGAACCATCAGAAATATTTTAAAGTAAAAATAGAACATATAGGGATGCTGGGATAGCTCAGCAAGTTGGATGCTTGTCTTGCAATTGCAGTCAGAAGATCAAATCCCGGCCTTGGCCCATGCAAACCCATCTGCTGGACTGTTGTGGAACTGTAACAACTGAATTGGCTCAGGGGTAAATGTTCTCACCTCCCATATGGGAGGCCCCCAGTTTGGTTCCCACATCCCCACATCCACCTGTGTGGTATGAAACCCTACAGCTATGGAGACTGTTCTGGGCCCTCCCCCTTTCTCTCTCTCTCTCTCTCTCTCTCTCTCTCTCTCTCTCTCTCTGTCTCTCTCTATTTCTCTCACTTTCTCCTGCTCTCTCTCTCTCTTCTTCTCTCAAAAACAATAAAATAAATCTTTAAAAAAATAGAACATATAATCAGAGTATCCCAGCATGGGGTCCAAGATTATTTTTAATTTCCTGCTGTAATTTTGATGTCTAGTCAAGTTTGTGAACTACTGTTATAAACAATAAATGTTATGAGTTCTGAACACTGAGGGAATCTCTGTGCTCTAAATTACTTTTGGAAAGCTAATAATAATTTTTATTGTTGAAATTGATTCATAATTTTTCCTTGAGCGTTAGTAATTGTTCAAACAAAACTGACAATAGTAATTCTTTTGGGACATGAAAATCAGCCAAACTTTTCATAAAGCAAATGAATTATGTTCATATAGGCTTATATATTCTTTTCTCAAATCTCATAACAATAATAATTATTACATGTTATATTTATATATAACATATATAAATATAGTGTTTTATGGATTATAATGTGCTCCACATAAATTTTCATTTAAACCTTACTTAGTTATGCTATCACCATTTTTTAAATCAAGAAATTAAAGCTCAGGGATAATTATTCCAGGATCAAACAAATAAGTGGAAGCTTGAATTTAAACAAAAGTTATTCTGACTCTAAATACTTCTTATCTAAGCTCATAATTAATAAAAATTTTCCTTGCCTTAAGATACTATCTAAAACAATGCTATACTAAACTAGTATGTTTTTATACCCTAAGTTTAACTTTAATTTAGGCAGTTAAGAAATTTTTTTCTCAAAGATTTACATATATTTTAAATTTATGTGACTTCTGGGACAGAATCACTCTTATCTCAACAGCTCAAGTTAATATTTAGAGTAATCATAATTTTACTTTTTAGGCCCCATCTAGAAATCTGATGAAAAGTCTCTGGTAAGCATGACAGTGAATGAAAATAATTTCTCCCACTAGGACGCAAACAAACCTGAACGCAGCAGAAGAAATTGTTAAAAATAAAAACAGAAAACCAAGAGCTATAACTATTATCCAAGAGAAAATTCCACAAGGCGTCCTTCAATAAGAGCAGAGCTCATGAAACAGAACAGAAGAGCACAGATTTGGCTTTAAATGCAGGTGTTAAATGCACTTACCAGTCACCTCAGCTTGGGCAAGTAATCTTACAAATGGAGATGCATAGGATAGATCCTATGGCATATGTGTTTTACTGCTGCTGTAACAAATTACTACAAGTTTAGTACCTTAAAACAACTCAAATTTATCTTGTAGGTCTGGAGGTCAGAAATCTGAAGCAAATCTCACTGGACTAAAGTCAAGATGTCAGGGCTACATCCTTCTGAAAGCTCCACATTCTTCCAGTTTCTAGAAACTGCCTGAGTTCCTTGGGTCGTGGCTACTTCTCTCTTCAAAGCGAGCAATGACTGGCTAAGTCTTTCTCACATTGCGTCACTCTGAAACTGACTCAGCTGCCTTCCTCCTCCACATTTAAGGATCCTTATAATTACATTGGGCACACCTGGATAATCCAGGATAATATCCCTATTTTAAGGTTAACAGATTACCAACTATCAAGATACAGAAGAAAAGTGTGATTTACCCACAATGTTCTTTCCAGCTGGCCTGGTACTCCTTTGTCACGGGAATACTCCCTGATCTTTCAAGAACTCCAACTGCTTATTCATTTTCTTGCAGTTTATTTCTCTGGATCAATATATGAGTTTAGCAATCGCCTCATAATGCCATGTATAGTCACCCCAAGTCCAATTTTATTCTAAGCATGTTCTTAAACTAGCCTACCTTGAGACCTCTTTATAATTTTTCCAGGAATGAGCACATACATCTATATAAGTAATATTACTTGCCCAAATAATCTTATACTCACAACTGTTAGCAGGGGGTGGAAAAGTCAGTGAGATAGTGAGACAGAAAAATAATATAGCAAATTCTCAAATATCAGCAAATGCAAGGAGACATTTATTATTGTTTTTTGTTCTCCAGTTTCTGGTGCAGAAATAACTAATTTAATGTATCAATAGTAGTACCAGACCCTTTTGATCACATATTGTTTAAAGTTAGAATTCGACCAAAATCAACCTAAAGTTTCAACATGGCCATGAACCTGAAGTCTTCACAGCCATATATAGAGCCAAAAGTCACTGCCAAACATTGGATCTGGGTCCTTCATCATTCAAATTCCCAGAAGGACTATCTGACTGCCCATTAGCAGATGAACACAGAGTGGCTTTGGGTCAGGTGTCCATCTCTGTTCATTATTGAACTGCACAATGAAATTGCAAAAAGAGCTAGGAATTACCCCCAAAATAGAAATATTTTAGAACTGTAGTCACAAAATGGAATGAATAAACAAGATTAAATAAAACATATCTGAGTAGAAAGTATAACACACATTCTACTTAGCAATTGGCTGCTATTGCTTAAAACAAAAGGAAAATCAAAAGTCCTTTGATCCTAGAGCAGATCAGAGCTTATCTATGGCTATGAACTGCTTGAAAGTAAAGAAATTCTATTCCCAGGTACCAGGCTATGTCATAGTGTTTCCTGAAAGAGTTAGTCTTCCATATAATAGTTCCAGCAAAACTTTCCCTGCCAAAAATTATTGGTTTTCCATAAGAATTAAATGCTACCTCTCCCATTCTGTGAAGTGTATACAGAGGACACACCAGACAACTAAGCATATAGTATAGAAAGCCACCAGCAAGGACAAGGACAGCCCCTACAGTAAACCCAGAAGGGTGAGGTCTTTAACATTAGCAAAGCCCTGGCTTTGACCCAAGAGGGTCTAGAGTAAGAACTGAAGTCCCTACAATTTGCCAAGCAACAAGAACCACAATTCTCTAGAGGCCCACATTCAGAGTTTCTGAAGAAACCGATTAAGACACTGTAAAATAGACTCGGAAATCAGGACAAAGAAAGATCCCAGAGAATTGAGCAAACAAAACAATATGTGCCTCATTAAGAATGACTGACTACTTCTGGCCAATGGAGAGATGCCAACTCTCATATGAAAAAGGATTTGGGTGATCTAAAAAAGCTCACAATATAAGCAAAAGACATGTAGATAGCTATGTCTGTTGTAAACATTAGTTATAACCCCCCACAAATTGTGTGAATCCAATAATTATCATAAAACCCCTTTTGCTAAAAGGTACTACCTTAAGTATCTTGTTAGGTAGTGTTATACCTAATGTAGCTAAAGCTAAGCAGACCAGACCAGTAATACACTTTCTATGTTTGTTTGCATGTAAAAACTGAATAATCCTAACTGGCTCTACCTCTGCTCCCACCTTCTAGGTTTGAAAAGACAGAAGATTAAAATTTTCTAGGAGAGTAGATCTCATGTAAATGTTTTTACCACACACACACACACAATAATAATATAGAGGGCAGGAAGAAACTGATAGGTGATGAATATGTCTTCTATTATGGCCTTGGTCGTGGAGATGGTTTCATGGTGTATACTTATCTACAACTCATCAGTTGTATACATTAACTATTAATATGTATAGCTCTTTAAATATTAATCATATCTCAATAAACAAGGTTATGTATTGAATGTAATACATAAGCAGAGTTACCCAGAAAATGTTCTGTCTCTCTTCCCAGTCACTACTTTAGTGTGCAGTTTTTTATAATTTATTCTAGGGCTTTTTCAACTTGAGTTAATTTAATTAAAAGGAATCATTGTTTATGGCTTTACACAATGTATTTTTATGAAATAAAACATCATTTATAACCTTGAATAGAGGCATTTTTAACTACATTGTGTATTATATTTCTAAGGAACATTAAATTTAAAAAAAAGAACTACCCTTGGCTAGTGTAATAAAGTCAACATCTTATGATTATATCATTTCTCAATCTCAGCTATAACTACTGAGAAACTGTTGATTGGATATATCTACAATCTGTGTGCACATATGTAACAAAACATTTACATGAATTGTTTAAATATTTTCAAGTAAATAGCTCCCTATCACCTTTATCTCAGCACATGCCTCCTCTTGCTTATTTTATCAATAAGCACACTTTATAGAATACCTTTCTACATATAGGTGCCTGAGGGATGAAGACATGAGGTGAAAAGATGACAAGGAGGATATTGCTAACACAAGTTGAATACATAAATACATTAATCATACAGACACTCTATTATTCAGCAGTTGATATTATAGTGTGAAATCAGTTCAGCCCCTGGCTCTACCTCCTGTCAACTGAACACATATTTATCAAGGTCTTAGTCTTCTTTACCAGTGGTGTCCAACTTTTTGGCTTCCCTGAGCTACATAGGAAGAAGATTTATCTTATGTCATATGTAAAATACACTAACACTAATGATAGCTAATAACTGGGGGGGAAAAGGTCACAAAAAAAATCTCATGATGTTTTAAGAATTTGTGTTAGGCCTCATTCAAAGCTGTCCTGGGCTGCAGTTTGGGTATGCCTACTCTATACCTTGTATTCTGGTGAGAAGATGTGGAGAAGAGAAAGAGGAGGAGAAAAAGAGAAAAAGAAAGGGAGAAGGAAAAGGAAAAACAGAAGGAGGCACTGCCTGAGGAACACTGCTCTGGTCTGGAAAATGTAATGTATTAATACATGCAGAAAACAAGTAAAAATCACTACTCAAGTACTGCCATGTTCTTCCTTTGATGAGCACTTTATTAAGGAGATCTGTTGTCTATCATTACTGCTACCACAAGGCATGTAAGAAAACTGGGACTCAATTAAGTTTATTTTTCCTATTTAATAGATCTGGGAAGGGGGAAGCCAGGATGGATCAACGGGTTGAGCACTCGCTTTGTAGCCCCAGAGACCGAGGATCGAATCCCGGCACTGGCCCATGTGGACCCATATGCTGAACTGGGGTGTGCTTCCCATGTGGGACACCCCCAGTTCAGTTCTTGCCCCCCAGGTTCAGCCCTGTTCAAAGGGGCATTCCTCCCATGCAGGAGGCCCCCAGCCCAGTTCTGGCCCTGTGCAGGCCCTGCCCACCTGTGTGGAATGAAACCATGTGGAAAACTGATGACTTACAACTATGGAGACTGCTCTGGGCCCTCACCCTTCTCTTTGTCTCTGTCCCTGCCTCTCTCTGTCAAAAAACAATAAAATAAATCTTTTTAAAAAATAGATCTGGGAAAAGTCTTTATAAGAAAAGAAGAAAAGGGTAAATTTATTGGTAAAAAGAAAGTATGAGGTTACCTAAAAATGTTACTTTATGTCATAACATTTCTATATTAGCATGGAAAACTAAATAATAGCTGTATTGGGCATTATAACATATTAAAACATATAAGTAAAATATGATATATAGATATTCTACACATACAGAAGTCCCTTTTCAAGGTCCAAGCTTTCCTTAAGACTCAGACTGAATTACATGTTTAAAATATAATAAGAGGAAAAAAGATGGCAGCATGAGAGGAGAACCCCGATAACTGCCTGGAAAGGGACTTATGAACAAAGGGAATCCATAAGGGAAACCCTGAGAAGCACCTCAACTGAGAGAACCACACAATGCAGAACAACACTCAAAGGTTAGAGGAAAAAGGGGAGAGCAGGAGAGGGAAGGGGAAGGAGCAGTTTGGGGACAGGGATGCAGAGCGTGGCCCAGGGCTGGCCAAAACAAAGGGGAATTGGGGGACTATGGTCAAAGTGGAGCTATATCGAGGGCGGGCTGGAAGCCGAGATCTAAGGAGCATGGAAGCCCCACAAGACTGTGGACAATCTAACATCTGAACTCAAGGGGCTGCATGCGGTACCCTAATCAGATCACGGAGCCTGTAGTGGAAAAGGGACTGTGGAACAGGGCGGCTGCACTTCCCGGCGGGCAGGGTGAGAGCAGGGAATCAGCCCACAGCAGTGTGGCACCCCTGATTTACGAAGGAGATTGACTGTGATGAAGCACCTTTTGAAGACAGGGCTCTCAGAGTGAGGGCTGTGGCTGCATTAGACATGCTTAGAGTGAATCTGGCAATTTTTGAAACTCTGAAGAGCTGCAGGCCTAGTGCAGCTGCCCGCCCAGCCTCTGCCAAGCCCTGTTGGCTCACAGACTGCAGGCGCAATTAAAGGGAGGAAGCCCTAGCTGTTCACCCCACCTACGTGCAAGACTGCTGAGCTGCCAGCTCACAGACTCTCAGGCGCGATTAAAGGGAGAAAGCCCGAGCTGCATGCCCTGCCCATGCGCACAACTGCAGAGCTGCTGCTGGCTCACAGACAGAATTACAGAAAGAAAGCTGGAGCTGCTCGCCCCGCCCACACCCCTCCCAAGCTGCCGCCGGGCTGCCAGCTCACAGGTGCAATTAAACAGCAGAGAGTCAAAGGGGAGAAAGATCAGCAGCTAGCCTCTGCCATGCCCCGCCAGCTCACAGACGCGATTAGAAAGGGCAGAAAGCCCGACCTTCTCACCCTGCCAGCATTGAACCTCCACTGTGTCTCAGGCCCACCCTAACTTCTACCCACATGCTCCCGAGCCCAGAGCCACACCTTCACTACCCTGCTTTATATTGGCTAAGATGCAACATGAAGAAAGCCCCAAGGCACAGAACTATTTTCCCCAGCCCTCTCCCAAAATCTCCTCCTCCCACAACTGAGAAGCCCACCTGATAGGCAAACCCCAAGAGGGAAATCAGACTCATGCGCAAAACAAAAAGAATGCACACCTCAGAATCCAAAGCCCCTCCAGAAGATCAGGGGCATTTTTTAGAAAAGAAGCTGGCACATTTGGAACCAAAACTTAGTGAAACAGAATCCAGGGCTGCAATACTCAAGACACTCAGAGAGCTCACTCAATGTTGGCAAACTACCCAGACACAGTTAAATGACCTCAACAAGAGATTTTCTGAGCAAAATGAGTACTTTACCAATGAAATTGAAAAGCTAGAGCAGAACCAAAAGGAACTCCTTGAAAAGAAAGGCACCATGGGAGAGCTGAAAAAAGAACTGACCAGCATGGGAAACAGGGCTGACCAACTAGAGGAAAGAATGAGTGAAATAGAAGATGGAAACATGGAAATGTCACAGAGGGAAGAAGAAAGGGAAATGAGAATCAAGAGAAATGAAACAGCCCTACAAGAAATCTCTAACTCCAGAGATTAACTTTTAATTTAAAAATTAAAGCAGAACTTAATGAAATTCAGAATAGAAAAATAATAGATAAAATTAACGCCACAAGCAGCTGGTTCTTTGAAAAAATCAATAAAGTTGACAAACCACTAGCTAGGCTCACCAAAGGACAAAGAGAAAAATCTCATATTTCCAAAATACGGGATGATAGGCGAGAGATTACAACTGATGCTGCAGAAATACAAACAATCATAAGAGATTATTATGAAAGACTCTATGCCAACAAATTAGAAAACCTAGAGGAAATGGACTAATTTCTAGAAACATATAGTTCACCAAAACTGAACCAAAAAGATCTGGATAACCTAAACAGACCAATCAACAGTACAGAACTTGAAACAATTATCCAAAAATCACCAGAAGGCAAAAGGCATGGACCAGATGGCTTTACAAATGATTTCTACCAATCATTCAAAAAAGAACTAATGCCCATTCTCTTCAAACTACTCCAGAAAATTCAAGAGGAGGCAGTACTACCCAACTCTTTCTATGAGGCTAATATAACCCTAATACCAAAACCTGGGAAAAACGATACCAAAAAGGAAAACTATAGGCCAATCTCACTGATGAACACTGATGCAGAAATATTAAATAAAATTTCAGCTAACAGAATACAACAATGCATTAAAGAGATTATTCACCATGACCAAGTGGAATTCATCCCAGGGACACAAGGATGGTTCAACATACACAAATCAATCAATGTAATCCAGCACATAAACCAAACGAAGGATAAAAACCACATGATTATCTCAATTGATACAGAAAAAGCATTTGACAACATACAACACCCATTTATGATAAAAACACTGAATAAAATGGGAATTGAAGGAAAGTTATCTCAACATAATAAAGGCCATATATGACAAACCCTCAGCAAATATTACACTGAATGGGGAAAAGCTGAAGCCTATTTTCCTAAAATCAGGAACAAGACAGGGATGCCCCCTGTCACCACTGCTGTTCAACATAGTTCTGGAAGTTCTAGCCAGAGCAATAAGACAAGAGAAAGAAATAAAAGTTATTAGAATCAGAAGAGAAGAAGTTAAACTGTCACTCTTTGCAGATGACATGATCCTGTATATAGAAATCTCTAAAGACTATCAGAAATCTATTACAAATAATAGACAAATACAGTAAAATCACAGGCTACAAAATCAATGTCCCCAAATCAACTGCATTTTTGTATGCCAACAATGAAACTTCAGAAAGAGAGATGAGAAGATCCATTTCCTTTGCCAGTGCAAACAAAAAAATGAAATACCTAGGAATAAATCTAACAAAGAATGTGAAGGACTTATACACTGAAAACTATAAGACACTCTTAAATTAAAGAGGACACAAAGAAATGGAAAGACATTCCATGTTCATGGATTGGAATAATCAACATAGTTAAAATGACCATACTCCCCAAAGCAATATACAGATTCAATGCCATTCCCATCAAAATCTCACAGTCATTCTTTCAAGAAATAGATTTAAAAAATCATTAAATTTGTATGGAACCACAAAAGACCACGAATTGCAAAAGCTATCCTAAGAGAAAAGGATAAAGCTGGGGGCATCCTACTGCCTGACTTTTTTCTGTATTACAAAGCCTCAGTAATCAAAACAGCTTGGTCCTGGCAGAAAAACAGACACACGAACCAATGCAATAGAATTGAAAACCCAGAAATAAACCCACAAATTTATGGACAGATTATTTTTGATAAAGGAGCAAAAAATATACAGTGGGGAAAAGAAAGCCTCTTCAGTAAATGGTGCTGGGAAAATTGGAAAACCACATCAAAAGGCTGAATGTGAACTGCGATCTCTCACCATATACCAAAATTAAGTCAAAATGGATTAAAGACCGCCGAATAAGAAAGGAAACAATAAATTACATAGAAGAAAACATTGGCACTAAACTTATAGACCTGGAGTTCAGGGAGGATTTTATGAATCTGACTTCAATGGCAAGGGAAGTAAAAGCACAAATAAATGAATGGGACCTTATCAAACTAAAAAGCTTCTGCACTGCTAAGGAAACCATCAACAAAGCAAAGAGGCAACCAACCAACTGGGAAAAATATTTGCAAACAATGCCTCTGATAAGGGGCTAATATCAAAAATATACAAAGAACTTGTACAACTCAACAAGAAAAAAACTAGGAATCCAATTAAAAAATGGGCAGATGACCTTAACAGACACTTCTCTCGTGAAGACATATATATGGCCAACAGATATATGAAAAAATGCTCCACTTCACTAGCAATTAGGGAGATGCAAATAAAAACCACAATGAGATACCATCTTATACCAGTTAGAATGGCTATAATCAACAAGACAAGGGATAACAAGTGCTAGAGACGCTGTGGATTAAAAGGAACCTTCATACACTGCTGGTGGGAATGTAAACTGGTACAACCACTATGGAAGGCTGTATGGAGATTCCTCAAAAAATTCCTTTAAAAATTAGGAATGGAAGTACTATATGACCCAGCCATCCCTCTACTGGGCATCTACCCAAAAAACCTGAAAACCTTAATCTTTAAAGATGTTTGTACCCGCATGTTCATCGCAGCACTGTTCACAGTGGCCAGAGCATAAAAACAACCAAAATGCCCTTTGATAGATGACTGGATAAAGAAGTTGTGGTACATTTACACAATGGAATACTACTCAGCAATAAGAAATGATGAAATACAGTCATTTGTGGCAACATGAATGGACCTAGAGACCATCCTATTAAGCAAAAGAAGTCAGACTGAAAGAATCAGGAAACATATGACCTCACTTATAGGTGGAATATAAAACTGAAAGTAACAAAGACATAGAGACCAATGGACACACTCAATAGCTTGGTGATTGCCTGAGGGAAGGGGAGAAGGGGTGAAGGAGAGAGGGAGGGGAGGTGGGAGAGGGCACCAGCATTATGGACACACTCAATAGTTTGGTAGTTACTTGGAGAGGGGAGAGGAGGGGAAAGGGAGAGTAGTGTGGGAAGATGGAGGTGGGCACCGCATATACGGTGGGGGGGGAGCTGATTCTGGGTGGTGGGCACATAACACGATGCATGAATGATGTGATGTGGACTTGTGCATCTGGAAACGGGCTAACTGTTGCCAACCAATATCACCCCCATTAAATTTAACAATAAAAAATAAGTTTAAATAAATAAATAAATAAATAAATAAATAAAATATAATAATAGTACTCGTCTTTGGTATTAGGCAGACCTTAATTTGAATACTAATTCCTTGAATTTCTTATTTATGACTCACATGATCAAGGGTAGAAAAGTTCTCTAAGCTTTAATTTCTTCTATAAAACAAAGATTACTATAGCTATTTTTAAAAAATAATAAAGATTAAAATAATTATATGAATAATTATACATAGAATAGTGCCAGGTATACAAAGATCTAACAATTAAGTTCTCAAATTTGGTACTGTACACTTACATTAGTAACACTGTACAAACAACTTAGGAAAGTTTCATAACCTTGATATATCAGTGTCTCATAGCTGTGTTCATGTCAACATGTGGAAGTGTCTTGCTGAGTGGTGTTCATTGGTGTTGCTTGTTTTAGTGTGCTATTGTGAGAATGTGGGAGCTTGAATTAGAGCAATGAACAAGCATTAACTTTCTTGTTAAACTTGGCAAGAGTGAAAGTGAAATCAGAGATATGTTAATCCAAGTTTATGGGGACAATGCCATGAAGAAAACCTCAGCATAAAAATGCATTAAACGTATTTCAGAGGAAAGAGAAAGTGTCACTGATGAAGAGAGGTCAGGGAAGCTGGTAATGAGAAGAACTGACAAAAACATTGCAAAAAGTCAATGAATTCTTTGTCAAAATCATTGTCTGATTGTGAGAAGCATAGCAGACCAACTAAACATTGATAGAGAAACAGAAAAATCTTCACTGAAAATCTTGGCATGAGAAAGGTATGTGCCAAAATGGTCCCAAAGGAGTTTGCCAATGAACAAAAGCAAAGGAGAGTAGAAGTTTGCCAAGACTCTTTGGAGAAGCAAGATGATGTTTTGGGCTATTTTATCATTGATGGTGAAACATGAGTGTACCAATATAACCCTAAAACAAAGTGTCAAAGTGCACAATGGAAGTGAGCCAATTCTTCACTACCAAAAAAGTTCCATCAATCCAAGTCAAGAGTCAAAACAATGGGATGCCAGGATGACTCAGCAGGTTGAGCACTCATCTTGCAGCAGTGGGGTCCAAGGATCAAGCCCTGGCCCATGCAAACCAATGTGCTGAACTGGGGTGTGCCCCCAGTTCAGTTCTCACCTGGGGAAGACTCTGGCCATGTTCATGCCCTGCACAGCCCCACCCTAACCTGTGAATGACATTATGTAGAAACCTAGTGACTTGCAACTGTGGAGACTGCTCTGGGTCCTCCTCCTTCTCTTTATCTCTATCTCTGTCTCTGTCTCTCTCTTTGTCAAAAAACAAAGAACAAAAAAGAAAACAACGTTGATAACATTTTTTATATCAAAGGTCTTGTTCATCATGAATTAGTACCAACTGAACAGTCAACCAAATTGACTATTTGAAAGTGCTGAAAATGCTGTGTGGGAAAGTTAGATGAAAACAACCTGAATTTTTTGCCAACAACTCATGGCTCTTGTATCATGATAATATACCAGCTCACACAGCACTGTCTATGAGGGAGTTTTTAGCCAATAAACAAATAACTGCATTGGAACACCCTCCCTACTGACCTTATCTAGCCCCCAATGACTTTTTTCTTTACCATAAGATAGAGAAAATATTGAAGACATTTTGATGACATTCAGGACATCAAGGGTAATGCAGCATCGGCTCTGATGGCCATTCCCAAAAATGAGTTCCAAAGTTGCTTTGAAGTATGGACTAGGCTCTGGTGTCAGTGCATGGCTTCCCAAGGGGAGTATTTCAAAGGTGACTGTAGTGATACTCAGCAATGAGGTATGTAGCACTTTTTCTAGGATGAGTTCACAAATTTTATTGTCAGAACTTATATAGCAAGTAATAAATAAATACTCGTTTCCCTTCTCTCTAAGTGTAGAAGTAAGCAAATATATGTTTTAAGGCTTAAACGAGCAAAATCCAAAGATAGAATTGTGTATTATGCAAAATTAAGGGAATTCAACTGCATTTAATTTAAAATATCACTCTGAAGCAGGCATTTAGCTTAAGTGAACATATGTAGAGTGCCCCCTTATTGTAGATTAATGGTAGTTAGCATAGATCTCTCTGTTACAGTATTTATTATTCTCTTTTTATAATTTTGTGCTTTTCTGTCTATTCCATCCTACAATGAGCTCTATGAGGTTAGCATTCATAGCTAATATATAACCTCACATTTTTAAATGACTATATTCACAGATGGATGGGCAAATGCCTAAAGGCAAGGTGATAGGAATTCTGAAATGATCCCTATATGCCTAAAATTCACAACTATATAGCAAATAAGTGCCTATGAATTTATTATCTAACCTACAAAAATGAAATAAATCTCACTTAAAATAGATACATTTCAAATATAAGGAAAATGCTTATGTTAAAATACTAAGTGGGGAAAATAATTAATTTGGGATATCTGAAATAAGCACTGATAATTTTTTAACCACACGCCAAAAAAAAATAAAAAACAGACAGAAGAATATACAACAAACATTAATGGTCAAGATCAATAATTGGCTCTTAAAGAACACTCGCTTTATGAAATAAGTCAGAGTGAAAGAACCAGGAAACATATGACCTCACTTATAGGTGGAATATAAAACTGAAAGTAACAAAGACACAGAGACCTATGGACACACTCGATAGCTTGGTGTTTGCCTGAGAGAAGGGGAGGAGGGGGGAAGGAGAGAGGGAGGGGAGGTGGGAGAGGGCACCAGCATATGGACACACTCAATGGTTTGTTGGTTACCTGGAGAGGGGGGAAGAAGGGGGAGGGAGAATAGTAGGGGGAGGTGGGAGTGGGCACCAGATGTAT
>PVKE010041823.1:0-14003 GCA_004027555.1 Craseonycteris thonglongyai | reverse complement strand
ATAATGTTTTTAAATGAGACATAACAAATAGTTATTGCACATATGAATGTACATTTAATACAAATGTGCTCCTGGGATAAACTAAAGGGAAATTATGTGTATAGTTATATTACTTCTTATAGCTCCCCCAGAATCCCTTAGAAAGATGTTATTAAAGCATTACATATTGGTTTAATCTAAGTTTTAATAGTATCAGAAGCATATGAATGACATAATGTTTTGAAAGTGTCACCCCCATGAGGCTTTCCCTTATGAAATTTATTTTGTCCATCAAAGTATAGCAAAGTTATTGGGATCTATGAATGATGGATTTAGTCTATATATTTTATTCTCTTTTGTTTTACTTTATATTTGTCTTCTCAAGGAGAAATACATTTTCCTCTGAGATTTTATTTCTCTACTCTCAGTGTATTAGGAAAACTGACTTAGTTTAGATAATTTTTAAGCTGACAAGAGCTGTATAGACTGCCTTCTCTCTAACCTTTCTTTTTGCAAACTTACGTAAGAAACTGAGTTCTAGAAAGGTTCAGTCATTTACTATGTGGTCATCAGTCCACTAATGGCAGACCTAGCTTTAGAATCTAAATGTTCTCTCTCCATCCCCTTTGTGCCAGTTCCAAACTCTTCCGATATGGTACCAAAGTCCATGTGAACTGATTCTTAATGTGCCATAGAAGGCATTGCTTTATTGTACGCATTATACCCTTAGAGTCTAATGTACTTAGTGGTAAGAGATGGTTTCCATTCTCCTCTATATATTGTCATGAATTAATTACAAATTGCTTATCCATATTAACTGTCATGTAGTCCTTGCAAAATTACATCTTTCTCATCTTTATTACCAGCTACTGTAAGCTCTCCTAGTACTACACCACCCACTGTCACCACTAACATGCCTGTTACTAATAGAATCGATAAGCAAAGGAATGGTAAGAAGTTATTACCTTTTATATTTGTAGTATGTCTGATGTGATTAAAAATTATATTGTAAGGGTAAAAATAGCTAATGTTCCAACAAAGTTTCTGTTATTGGAATTAATTGCTATATTTGCAATACTAGTAAAATAAATATTACTTGATTCTCTTGAGTTCCCATTTTAATGACCAGTGGAATGAGTTTATTTCCAGTACCACTCCTCTGTACTTTTAGCTAAAATTTCTTTCAAAGGCACTTTTATGAGAAAGGCATTTAATTAAAAGGAATTAATTTGCATTATGCTAGAGATCTAAGAAAAAATTATTCATGGTATTTTGTCAGATTATTCTCTTCAGAAAACTACTTTTTAAAGGATTTTATAATTTCAAAACACTAAATAATTTTAGTAATTTAATTTTTCACTAACGCCAAAATTATGTTCAGATATCTGTGACATTTAAATCAATTTATATGGTAAGACTTTGCTCTCTGTTTTTTCTTTGTTTAAGTATAATGGCTAGAATGTGATTATCTATTAACTAAATCATAAATCAACTGCCAGTAGTTCTTTCCCTTTTTTCATATGTATGTGTTTTTATTTATATTATTTGTAATTTGAAAATATAGCAGTTATGTAAGATAAGATATGAGCAGGGAAAATGCCAGGTAAATTGAGTTATTTCTAATCTTTTGCCTGTATGGACCACATACATAGCCTTTTGGTAATTGAGAGTAAGTGATCTTAGTTTCTTTTGAAAAAGAAAAATTCCAATTAGGTGATCACACCATTGTCTCAAATATAGTAATATACTCAAACATGAGGTATTAGAAACAAAGGAATTTTCTCAACCCCAATCACTTAATGCATGAGGTCAAGACATCTGTAATATATCACCAGAGACCAAAACCCGTAGAAAAGAAACCCACATAGTTAATTTTTTTCTTCTGGCTTTGGGGGTTACATCAACTTCCTCTGTAAGGACATTTAAATTGGAACTATGGAATATTTTACATGAAACGTAGATACAAATTTTATTAGGGTTATAAAGACATCGATTCAGGGAAGTGTTTATGGTTATTCTGGTAGTTACACCAAGGAGATTTATGATGGAGCAAAAATTCCAACAACCCCCAAGAAAGCAACAGCAGTTGAAGTTTCCAGCGCATATTTCACATGGATTCCAGCCAGTAGATGGGAATATTATAATTCTAACTAAGTATTTTGCTCTTTGTATGAACACACAAAGAGCCTCTGTGGCATTCGCCCTCCAGGACTGGCATATCCTCTGCTGCCCAAGAACATTTATATGATGCTTCAAAGTTCTTGACTTGGTGGAGTAGAGCTATATTCACTCAATCATGTCATTTCTGACATTCTTGAAGAGAGCCTTGTTTAGTCCATCTCTCTCTGCGTCATAACCTTCGATGGAGTTTCAACAAAGCAAGCAAATGTTACAGTCATTTGAAATGGTTTGACTTGACCACAATAAAGAAAGGAAAATCAAATGCAGATGATTCTTGATAAAAGTATAATCATAGAATTTAAAAATATTGAAAAGTTGTTGTGTAGTAGAAACATTCTCAAAATTGTGTACTCAGATTCATCTACCATTTTAAAACCACATCCTTGAACTACCTCTACTGTTTAATACTTTTCTTTTTTCTAAATGAACTCATTATTTTTACTTAAATATTTTTATTTGAATGGGAAAATTGACATTACTCTTATAAAATGAAACCACTACTACTTGTTTTAAAATAGAAGTGAAAAGTGAAAATAAATATAATGAAAATAATGTTATTGAATTCCTTCTACATCCTACTGCTTTTTCACATCTCAGCGCCTGAAGCCTTCATTATTTTTTTTAAAGGGAGAGTAACAAAGTGTTAGAGACAACCTATAATATAAAGAATTTTTTTCTTTGATATAGTCAAATTTGAAATAATTGAAAATAGAATTACTCGTTCACTTTGTGAATAAATGGGATTTATTGTCATGTCCTGGACTATCTAAGAGCATTCACATACTGTCAAAAATTTCACATACACTCTTCTCTTATGCCTTCGGAAACCGATATGGTAAACATTCTCAGGCCTGTGATCTGATATATTAGAGAATCAATTTTGTTCACTCTTAGATAGGCACAACTATCAAATCTTTTTTCTACCTTATCCAGTGTTTTAAACTCTGGGCTATCAGAGTTTTACTGACTTCATCAGTAATGAAGGGAGAGGGCTTGAAATTGATTGATAATCAGACATATTTCTTCAATATATTAATAAAATTGCTCTCTGGCTTTTATGAAATGTTTCTATTTTTCTATGTAAAGTTCATTTTGTTATTTTCAATAAGACTTTTATCTGATACCTCTTATTGAGAAAATCTTATCTTTTAAACTACTTTTCACAGATATTTCAGGAAATAGTGAATAATGTAGGTATTCCTACAGATAACCATCGTGCCGTTTCTGTTACCTTCCCAAGAAAAGCTCTTGGACTAATCATTATGTCCTTTCCAAATCTGATTTTCTATCACTGAAGCATCACTCTAGTACTACTAAATATTAAACTTTTATGACGTCAGCAACCCAAGTAAGAAACTAATATCATTAGCGCTTATTGTTCTAAAAACCTAGCTTCCAATACAAATTATAGCACTGCTTCTGGTTTCTTATATATGTTTATTCAGGATATTTGTATGAATCCAACAATCAATCTAGCTTCATATGCCAGGTATCTTAAAGAAATTATACATAAAGAATAAGCAGGACTCCAGTCATAAATGTCACTATCATATTAGTATCATAATTACCTCATCACTAGTTCAAAGAAATAATCTTTAAAATAAAATTTTATAGTTTAACATCTATCTTTTCAAATTTATTTTTGAATCTACCTTTTCAAACCTATATTTCACGGCCTTGAATATAGAGTAAATGAAGTAATATCGTTTCTCTATCTTTTGAGAAACTCTGAAAAGAGTGTTAGGAGGACAAAAAGGAAAAAATAATTGTAGAAAGACCTCCAGACAAGAATACTGATTTGTTACCGTACCACATCTGTAATGGCAATCAGCAATTTCTACTTTGAAGTTCTTTGTGGCTGGAAAAATTATCTAATTGAAAGACATCTTTATTTTACATACTTATATTCAAAGAAATGTCTACCATGAATATTTGTGGCCTAGATGCCATTATTAGGACAATACAAATATCTTTTGAAGTCTCTAGAATATAAGAAGATTTCTGAATAGCTTTTCTGTTGAGACACTACGGGAGTTGTTACATTTACAAGAGAAGACAGCTTGATCACAAGGATGATGTAGAAAGGCCTGCATCAATGTGTCTTAATTGTGCATTTTCTGCACTGGCAATGCTTAAGCCAGTTATTTTGCAGCAATTCAAAACCCTTTTTGCCGGATCTTCAGTGGATGTTTTGCTTTGACAATTTACTCTTGGACATTTCTCATGATTACTTGTTGATTACATTTTTCAAAATTTTAACATAAGTATAAGTAGCCTCCACCGAGTAGTTTTTGGCTAAGTATGTAATTATATAAATATCTCATTCTAAGGCTTCTTGTGAACCACAGCACAAGAGAATCTGTAACACAAGATGCTAGGTTGTTTGGTACATTCACATATTTTATTTGCTTTAAACAATATACTCTAAGGAGAGTATAATATTTATACATTGATTTAGGCTGCCTCTGATAGTGGGTGTCTTTCTTATTTATAAAAACAATGAATTGGAAAAATGTGAGGTAGGAAATATTTAAAATTAAAAAATATCTTAAATATATTATGCTTCCATAAAATTTCAGAAATGCTGAAAGTACCGATTTTTAGCATTTTGCAGTATTTTCCTGAGAGGCAAAGAATACTTCTAACAAAATGCTTTAGATCTCCATCTAGTGGTAGCTTTTTAGTTACTCTATTGGCATTAGTGAAAATTCTGACTATCCTTAGGATTCTGAAATAAATGTAGAATCTTGGATCTCAGCACTTTGAATTTCCTCTCAATCATTCAGAATGGCCATGATTTTATATGATGAGATCTACAGTGTAAATTTTTTTCTTTCCAGATTATTATCATATCGTCTAAAATATATTTCCCTGAATATTTCTCACTCAAAATATTTTTTAAAGGAACATGAATTAAAGATCATTATAATACCTGAATAGTTTTAGAGGCTGAAATAACCTCGTCTACATAAATTAAACTCACTGAACTTGGACTCGTACCAATTTCACATATTTATATTACATCTGGGAGTGGCAAGTTTTCTTTAGAGTGATTTTGACCCATCTACTGGAAAAGCATTCATGCAGTAGTTGAACTGGAATTTGCATTTTGGTAGATTTGGGAGTTTCCAGAAGCTTACGTCTTTGGAATTTCTTTTCAAAAATCTTTATGAAATCCATTCTCCATTATTGTTTTTGTTGTGTATTTCTATATATTCCATGCATATTTTATGGTATGTAATACTTACCAAAACATCAGCCAGATATAGATGACTGAGAATAATGGAGATTCAGAAAAATTTTTTCTCTGTATAACCTACCATATTTTAAAGGGGTCTTTTTTTTTCATTAGATACTTTTAGTAAAGTGCCCTTTAATACATATTGAGAGAGATTTAGCAAATATTGGCAGGTGAGATTGATACTAGATTAGATAGAGATGATAGAGGTAGAAGTAGAGATAGAGACAGAAACAGACACAGATACTGCACTTATTTTTCCCTCTACTTTGGTTCAAATGACTACATTTCTGGAATTTTGATGAAAAATCTGGTGAAATCCAACCCCAAAACTTAGAAGTAAGTGCCTTCTTGGGGAGAGGAGAAGAAAAGGGAGAATAAGGAGCTGAGAGCGGTAAATTTGTGAATACCTTTTCTTTTTCAAGTTAATGCTTGCCTATCCTCACACTCAAGTTTTCACATGCCAAACTCTTTATAATGTAGGGAAATAAAAATAATTTCTTATTTACAAGAAATCAAAGTATACTTGAAAAGAGTGACCACTTTATGGAACATAGATTTTAGAAATCTATCAAATTTAAAAATACAAAGAAATGTGCAGGTGATAAATTAGGAGCATGGAATTATCTATAAGGATAAACTAATTGATAACCATTTCTAAGAAGTTGCAAAGGTCAATGAGCATAAAATCAAAATATCTCAGAAATTTTTTGTAACTGTGTTTAGATGATGTTTCTTTTTAATTATACAAAATGATGTGATTGTAAATTAACAATGATAATTATATGGCTATAAAATTTAATTAATGGGATAAATCCTATTTCCAATGGACAGATGGAATTATGTATAGACTTTCCATAGTGATTCAGAACATCCTTCATCACCCTGAGGTAAAAGTGCAGAGCAAGGTGGCCGAATGGGTAAGTGTACATATAAAATTTCTTAAATGTATAAATCTATATGTAAGTGAGGTGCACTTATGCATAGAAAGAGGGACATTTGAAAAAGGAAAAAAACTGAGCCTAATAATAAACTATTAATGCCTAAATAAGAAAGTGCCACACAAATAGAAATGTATATTGGTAGTTATTTTTATTTACTATTGTACCCATACATTTTCAGCACTGTTTTGAGAAGTGTGTTTTTATAATTTAATTGCTCGCCTGCTTGATTCGAAAACCAAAACGTATAAAAATATGTGCAGTAGATCGTCAGATAACACTGTTTATTCAATATTGTTCTATTATAACATTGATGAGCTGCCAGAGAAACTTAATTCTTATTTATACCAGTCAGCCTGTGGTAAACATGGTTTCCTTATACATCATTTCGCTTAATCTCACAGAACTAATGGGTGACATCAAGTGAGGACTAACTGTGTTATGAGAATCTTTAACATATTTTGCTAGAATATCCTAGAATTTTTATTTCGTTTTAGAAATGCTTGCCTGGAGGGCTAAGTGTGTGTATGAAACAAGACCTAAAAAACCCCGTGGAGGTGATATATAAGTAAGAGAACTTCATGTCAGTAAGGAAATCATATTTTATGATTATATTGAACAAAGCATCCTCAAAGTTTATTTATATTGAGAAGAATCCATTGCTTCATTAAAAAGTCCAGTGCTGAGACCTATAAAGACTATTAACCAGCTATATTATAATTAACATAGGTCTTAATAATCTTGAACTTATTTATGTTTGTTTTTTTTAGTTTATATTGGTAATTTATAACATTTTTTACTGCTGATATTCTTATGAGAGGATAATTACCAGGAAAACATGTCTTACTACACCTTAGTATCTGTTGAATAAGGTGTTTATTGTGCTAACCTTCCCTATGTACCCTCTTGCAGCAAGTTCTCAGTGCTATGGCTAATTTGGCAGCCCATTGTAATATGAGCTAGAGAGGAAAGTATAGTATTTACAGACAGACAGACTTGGGTTTTGATCTGTGATCTGCTACTTCTTAGTTGGGTAACCTTAGGCAAACTCTTTCATATCTGTGTGGCTCAGTTTCTTCATTGATAAGGCAGCAGGGAGAGATAGCACCCATCTCATTAGTGTTGTGAGCTTGAAAGAAATAACATTTGTAAAAGTTTTTGGCATACACTGATCGAGTAACTGTTATCTTTTTTTTAAGATTTATTTTTTATTGTTTCTTGACAGAGAGAAAGACAGGTAGAGAGAAGGGGGAGGGCCCAGAGCAGTCTCCATAGTTGAAAACATTAGTTTTCCACATAGTTTCACTCCACAGGTGGGCGCGGGGCTGCGCAGTGCAGGAACTGGGCCGGGAGCCTCCTGCATAGGTCCCAGCAAGAACTGAACTCAGGGCACACCCCTGTTCAACATATGGGTCCACCTGGGCCGGGGCCTGGACTCCATCCTTGGGCTCTGGGGCTCTAAAACGAGTGCTTAACCCGCTAAGCCATCCCAGCTTCCCCAAGTAACTGTTATCTTTACCTTTCTTGCATCCTTTAGCTCTCTGGGATTTTCCCAGAGTCTTATTCCAATAACAACTTATCTTTTGGGAGGAAAGGAACTTGATGCAGGTTGTTCTTTTTTTTAAGTATTACCAAAACTCACCCTTTTTCATTGTATTTTTCAGCTCAATTCAACCTTCCAAAGTTGGAACTACACTGTTTATGTGGTTAATGTCAGGTAAATGACAGAATGAATTATTTGAGAAATAAAAAGTAGTGTTTGATTTAGTACTGCACTCTTTCTCTCATTAAACCTACACACACACAAGCATACATACACATGTACCATATTCATAATCTTCCTAAAATAATTCTGTATTATGTCATTTCTTTGCACAAAAAATTAATGTTGCAGCAATATTTTTAAAAAATATATGTTATAATGCGTTGCAAATTAAAAGAGGATAATTAAATAGAAATAGAAATTTTGTTAGCTTCTTCTCATACCCTAGTAGAACACTTAGAGTATGCCCTGGCTTGCTTGTACCCCAGTTTGGAGACCATTTTTCTAAAAGATATATGCAGTCAATTGCAAATTGTAGTAGCTTTTCAAAATGACCTTTCCCTATTCTTCTATTTAAATATACCACCAAATCCTTAGCAAATAGTATCATCTATATATGCTCCTCTGCACCTTGTTTTTATAGTTTTATACTTAAATTAGCTTTCTAAAGTATATTTTATGAACCATAAGCATATATTCTGTGAACCCAAGAGATGTAATAACATGAAGAGTGGAACCTAATGGTCAAATGAATTCAATGAGTCCATTACTAAACAAACTGAAGCAGGTTTGTATATATCAGAACATTGCATATGCTTTAGTGTACTAAAATGCATGGTGAACCTTGAAAAGAGAGCAAGGACACATAATTGCCTAGTTTATTTGACTGTTGAGCCAGTATGTCTCATGCATATAAAAGAATTAGAACCTCAAAACATACATTTGAAAAGACTGGTTTAGAATGTACATTCTGCCTCTGTCTTTTACTTCCTCAAATTTTATCATGGGATGGTGTGGAAGATGAGGCTGATAACAAATATACATATTTTTATTTATAGCTTTCACCTGAACACTGGAGAGGACAAGATTAAAGTCAAGAGAAGCATTGTGAATGCTCAAAGGTAATACTGAGAAAGTCTTACAGAAAGTGTAGCACGCTTTCTCTTGCAATCTGTTTTGACTATCTGGTACACAAATGAAAGTAGTGAGATTAGAAAGAAACATTTTAATTACGTTGCACATTTAGATTATTTTTTAACACTAATGCACATTTTTTTTGTAGTTAATACTGTAATATAGCAGACTAGATAGAAATATACATCGGATGAAAAATAATTCAGAAGTACAATATTTAAATTGAGTGAATTATTAGTTTTAGTACTTCTAGTGTATTTATGATAACCCATTACAGTTCATTGGAAATATCAAGGAGAACTTCAAAGTAATTGAAACTTTTTGTAGCTTTTTAAATAGTAAGGTATTTATGTATGAAAGTATCTAATAATATGGGTAATAGTTACCACAGTATTTCCTGTCTTTAAAGCTATCAGCTAACATTCTGGAATCTCCCCTTTTAAATTTATATCAAGATCATGACTTAGGTAGGTAATTTAATGGGTATATCCACCTTCTATAATCAGTTGGCATATAAAAAAACTGCTATTCAGAGTGCCGTATAATGAAAAACAATCTAAAATCCTAAATAGCATTTAAATTTAGCTGTGTTCGGGGTATTATATTGTATCTCCATAAAACAGTAAAAAAAATTACTTGAAAAGCAAAAGTTCATGTAAGTCTTGCTTCATTTCAATTGACTGAATTTCAATTATAGATTTATAGTCCTAATGGAATATACTTCTTTTCAGGTGATGTATTATGAAAAGATAAAAAGAAAATTCCATATGAGTGTTGACAAGAGATTTTTCTTCTTGTTTTGTTTTTCTTTTTTTATTTATTAGAAAAAAATGCCTTTCTTTAAAGTTATATTTGAAACTTGTCATTTCTGTGTTTATTCAACAGATTGGATTGAGTGATCTGATTAGGGAAAGTTGTTTTTATTTTCTGACCTTTTCCCTTTTCCTTTATGATCTGAAGACTAGAGTAATATATTTTAATACTATATCTTTTTTCTTTTTTTTTTTTTGACAGAGAGAGAGACAGAGAGAAAGGGCAGGGCCCAGAGCAGTCTCCATAGTTGACAACATTAGTTTTTCATATAGAGAGAAAGGGCAGGGCCCAGAGCAGTCTCCATAGTTGACAACATTAGTTTTCCAGATAGTTTCACTCCACAGGTGGGCACGGGGCTGTGCAGGGCAGGAACTGAGCTGGGAGCCTCCACATGGGCCCCAGCAAGAACTGAACTGGGGGCACACCCCCGTTCAGCATATGGGTCCGCATGGGCCCGGGCTGGGATTCGATCCTCAGGCTCCGGGGCTGCAAAGCAAGCGCTTAACCCGCTGAGGCATCCCAGCTTCCCCTTTATACTATATTCTTGATTGTGACAGAATGTTTCTCCTCTACTTAGCCAAATAATTTCTTCTTCAACCCTTACTGCTAGATCATATTGAGCCTTGAAAATGGATCCAGAAGCAATGAGGATCCTTTTGCTGGGCACTGTCTACTTATCTAGCAGCCTTAGTTTAGGGTATCACAGTGGTAGACCCTCTTCAGGAAGCCAGCATTACCCTTTTCATTTTATTTAATGTGATTCTTCTACTTACAATACTAAAATCAGCCAACATTAGTAGATGTGAGCACCTCAGAAACCCTTGCTTAAAAGACATTTAATTTATGGAATCTCAGTTTCCTGTCAATTTGCCACTGGGTAACTTCACAAAAAAATTATAGGAAAAGGGAACTGAGACAAATGTCTTTAGGAAAATCTACATATTTAGGTGTTTTTTTTTTCATAGGAACTCTTGACATTGTTTAAAAATGTATTCTTATAGTCTTTCTCCTCCTTTCTCTTATTCTACTTGCTAATGTTCTTGATGAACCTTTGAGGTTTCTCATAGTTTTTCTCAAAACCATAGTCTATTAGTTTTACATGCACTCTTTTTTCCAAATTTTTTCTTTCAATTAGATTGTAACATGACACATACCATAGCTTCAGATAATGATATCACACTCTATTGCCTAGACAGACAGGAAACCAAAGCCACAGAGACTGGCTTATTCAAATAAAGGATGATTGATGGTAACTACAGATAGACCTTGACTTTGTAGAACTATAAAATAGTTTTACTTCTCAGGATGAGAAAGGAAAACAATTCAGATAAGACCTGTGACAATGCATGGTCATTCTTGAATTGCTGAATCTGGCATTCAGTATCATCCACTATCTATTGTGCTAATTCTGTTCTCAATATTCAAGAGAAGTCAAAGAGCATAATTAGAACGGTAAGGTTTTAGCAACTGGAATGGCAACACTTATCTTCCAAAGATAATTTAATGAAGGGATGCTGTTTCATAGGCCATGTTAAAAATTAAGCTATCACAATTAATTATATTCACAACTATGTTTATCTCAATCTGAAATACAGCTTACATATGAACATTAAACAGTAGATCATTTTAAAGATAAAGATCCCATCAGAGTGAATTATGAAAATAGCAAAGCATTTTATCATTGACATGAGGACAGATATTTAGGGGGGAAATAGAGCTATTCCTTAATTTCATCTAATTTTCAATAGCAAATATTCACTATTATTTTCTTTTTGATACCACAAATATATTAATACCCTATATCATTTTTATTAATAACCACAGAATTTTATAAATAAAGTATGCCATTCCTCTCCACTGAGTAACTTTATAGTTATTTCAGAAACAATACCACTGCTTGGACTTTGGCATATGGACAGTAACTGATGTAGATAATATAATGCCTTAGTCATATACATCTGTCTTCACAATATGAAGAAAAATGAAGTTCTGTTGTAAACCCAGAGCTTTCATATGTGAGAGAAAATGTTTTCTGTACCTGAAAAAATAATGTCGTTTAATTTTACCTCAATGTTGAATTAATACTTTTGATCTCTGTTGTTGACTGTATAGCTGTGATTGTGGTTCAACAACAAATTATAATACTTCAAATTGTAGAGACAGAAGTTTGATGGATTTTAGGCTACATCTCTGTTTCCTATTGAGAAATTTCCTTTTTAAAGACATTCACAGTTAGATAGTCTATAAATTTCTTCAGTAATATCCTGGCCAATCACCAAGTATATTTTGAGTACTTCATAACTTTTCACCATTCAAAGTACTTGCAAATGTTTTCTGGAGATGGAAAATCGTCTATCACAATCCTTGAGAAATTATAACACATTTGTAAATCATAACATTTTTAATAATTTCAAACATCAAATGATCAGTTTAGTCAGATTTGTTGAAATTTAATTCTTCTAACAAATTTTATTTCTGTCTATAAAGGAACAGTGTAGAATTAAACATCTTTTTCTTGCACGCTATAAAATTCTACTAAAAATGTTTCTCAGAAGAAATGGGGTGACATGATCAGAAATGATAGAATTATACGTGCAATATTCTATAAAATATATACAGAGAGAAAGAGGCATTAATGTTATTAATAAATAACATTATTATTTATGCAGCAATAGAAATCTATAAATGCCTTGGCATATTTTTTTTAAACTCAACAATTTATGGTCATCCCTATTACTACCATATCCAAATCCAAATCTTCTATTTTTCTACTACAAAAAACAAAAAACAGTTCTATCTACAATGTTTTTCTAGGTTGGTGATTTGGGCCCTTCTGGTTTATAATGCTACCAACAATCTCAATTTAGAAGGAAAAGTCATTCAGCAGAAACTCTTAAAAAGTAATGAGTCTCTGGATGTGGGCTTGAGGCTGGATACAGTGAATGTGAGACAACTGGGTAAGTGCCTTTAATTTTTTAATAATATGCATTTTATATACGTAATTCTATTTAGGTTTAATTGAAACAATAACAGAAAAAAAAATGTTCTTCCTATGTGTGTTGTTTGCTTATTCAAAGCTGTTTATTGTGATGATGAAATCCGTCATAGTGGTGACATTGTAACAAATAAATGAAACCAACTTGATACCTATGACTCTAAAGGAATGAAAGGCAGAGGAGAGTTTATACTCTCTTTTTGGAATGTATTATGAAAATACTAAGAGTCTGAGCGAAATGCCAAGAGAGGATGGACAGGAATTGGCTTCAACTTGAGGAATTAAGAGTGTGTATATGTACAGACGAGGACTCGTAAATCTTATAAAAGGCCATTTCTAATAAAACCTTTTTTTCACTTATGTGTTCTGTCTCCATAAATGAGTGATCCCACTGTGCTCACTGGAATAGGCCCCAAATCTGGAGTTACCCAGGACCTAGCTTCAGCTCTTACCTAGACACCATTTACGTTCTAAGTTCCAACATACCCGTGGTATGGCTCACTCTTCCCCCAAAGTGCTGTGATCTCTTATGCCTTTTGTCTGTGTCATTGCCCTAGATGCTTTTCTATACTCTCACCATCCACCTGCTCATCACCTGTGTCGTTTTAAAGACAGCCCCAGATCACCTTCTATACAGCATTTTCTGATGTCATTACCTTGAGTCTCCACTTCATGCTGTCCATATACCTAAGCCCTGTAGACATTAGATGACCATAGCATTTAACTGGACTTATTTGTGTTCTTATTTTTAGTTTCTTAAACAGGAATTTCCTCTGGCTTGAGAACACATCTTATTTTTCTTCAACTTCCCAGCACCCAGCACATTCCCAGCACCCAGCACATTCCCCAGCACTTAAATACTTAAATAAATAAATGAATGAGGCTTGTTGGAAATATTTTTAAAAAGCCGATGATCAAAAGTTTAGGCAACAAAAAGTAAAGTTATTGTTCTAATGTTATTCTAAGATTACGACTATATTATGCAGCCTCCCTTAGTCCCAATTTCTCCTCTCACTGGAGAACCTCTTTTGTCCCAGGTCTCCAGTTAGAGGAGGAGTTGGGAGTACAGTGTGGTGTGGGTGAGGGGGAGTTACTGGAGCCTGGACCTCAGCCCTGGCTGGGGGAGTGCATGGAGTGAGCCCTTGCTGTTAGGGACATTTCCAAACCATTAAATGCTGT
>PVKE010041822.1:0-14003 GCA_004027555.1 Craseonycteris thonglongyai | reverse complement strand
TTTTACAAAAATCACTGTGGCATAACTTTATTTAAAGACAAAGTTAGGTTAAGACCAGAAGCAGGAGAAGTTAGGAAAACATTAATAATATAGTTGCAAAATGACAAAATACTTTCTCTTATTGGAAAGGGGCTTACTGTCTTAACATTCTTTAGCTTATGTGGAAAACAATCAAAAAACTCCATTTTAAAAGTAGTAAGAAGTGGGGGAAGCCGGGATGGCTCAGTGGGTTAAGCGCTCACTTTGCAGCGCCGGGGACCGAGGATCGAATCCCGGCCCCGGCCCGTATGGAACCATATGCTGAACTGGGAGCTCCCCCAGTTCAGTCCTCTCTCTCTGTATCTCTCTCTCTCTCTCATCTGTCAAAAATAAATAAATAAAAATATATTAAAAAAAAAAAAGTAAGAAGTTAAGTCAATTAAGTTAGCCTGTGCTTATTTCTTTTACATAAACATATCAGTATCAGAACTGAATTGTCTCAAAAAGACAACTAAGATCTTAAGGTAAGCCTCAAATGCTTAAAATGAATATTAATTGATTTACTAATTAGTATGTGATGATTGTATTTGTACCTGAAAAAGGTTAAATTAACACAAGTGTTCATGGTTGGAGTTAACCAGCTTTCACACAGTAGGACAGAAATAATTATGGGTCCCTTGACTACATATAAATCACTGAGACGAAAAAAGTGTTCCATGGCTTGCACTTTTTTAATGCCCCAAAGTGCCTAGCATTGCTAGGAGGAAATTACATGCCACTCAGTAAAGGATTTAATTACCTTAATACCTAGTTTGTGGTTGTTCCTTTCCAAACCCTTCAAAAGGTACATAAACCTCAGACGTGTAGGCAAATCCTGCAAGTAGTCTGCGACACCTACTCTTAGTGGCCTCTGCGAGGAATTTATATCACTGAGGAACACACATATAGTTATACTTCCTCTTAGTTCAGAAACACAAGGGTACAGCCAGACAGAAAGGTCCATGGCTTCGGTTGGTGAGAGTAAAAGGCCTGCCTTTCTCCATCGGCTTCCTCACTCTGAGTAGAAGTGTCAGGCTGGGCTCTGTCCCTTTGGAGTTTCTCCAGGCTGCCAGCAAGGAGCAGGCAATTGTACTCCCCTCTACTCTGCAAGATTTAGATAGAGGGCATGTTCTGTTTTGTTCAGAGGGCAGGGGTATGAGGCTTGTTGCTGGCCAGTTCTGCCAATGACTAGGAGGAGAATGAGTTTAATCCTGGGAGAAGATTAACACACCAGAGCTACCTTTCCAGTGCAATAGTCTTGCATCAGCTTTCTCTGTAACAAAAGCAACATTTTAATTTCATTTGCTCAATTCCTTTATCTTATTTCTCAATTCAGTTGGATCGAAACTCAGAAGGAAAACAAGTATTACGTATAAACCCAATCCCCTCCACCACCAAAAAAACAAAAACAAAAAGAACAAAACCAACAATCATAAAACCAAAGAACCTACAATAGTTATATTTTTAAAGAGGTGGAGGGGAATTGCTATTAAACTGAAAGTTTCATAGGGGCAGGGACCGTGATACACAGTATCCCTGGTTCAAGTATGAGCTTAATATAGCTGCTAAATAAATATATGATTGAGAAAATAAAAACTGAAACAGTTTATTGATCAAACTTTTGCATTCATTATAGCAAGAAAAAGTATTTTTTAAATGATGTCCACAATTGAAACATACTTTTGGAAGTACACTGTATTCGTTTTCAATGCCCATCATAACAAATCGCCAAAAACGTGGTGACTTAAAACAACAGAAATTTATACTTTCACAGTTTGGGAGGCTAGGACACCTTAATTAAAAAACTTTCAACAATGACTGGATAAGGAATATGTTTCCATCAGACTACCAATGAAAACCAACAGAAAACCAAATTAGTGTAAAGAAATAGAAGAAATTAATGAATGTGAAAGCTGGCATTCAAATCTAGGGAGCTGAACCCACATGTTCTGAGCCACTGAACCAAACTGCCTTCTCTAAGTAGGTAATGCACAAATTCACATAAACTGAAAAGTCCAGGTAGTTTGTCTTCAGCAAAATTTGAGTCAAAGGCTTAAACAATGTCCTCAGAACTTAGTTTTTCTGCATCATTCGGCTTGCTTTTTCTTCAGCTCATTGTTGACTTTATGCTAGAATTCCGTGCTGTGTTCTCTGGTACCTCCAAACTCACTTCATCCTTGCTCATTTAAGCCCATTCACTGCATCTTTCACTGTGGCTAAGAGAATAAGCTCTTCTCATTGGCTATGCCCAAATCACATGCCAACCCTGGAGTGAGGGATGACAGTAACCATGACAACTCTCCCTAAACTGCACAGACTAAAAGTGGGGGGACTTTTTCTCCAGTTAAGTCAAAGTGCAATTACCAGAGGTAAGGTTAAAGGATGCTGAGAAGCCAAAAGCAACAAATGTCCACTGAACACAGTTTTCACTATAACCAGGAAACTATTTCTAGGAAGCAACTGCTCTCATTTCCCTTCCTTGGAGACATTGGTATTATTTACTCATATGTAAATCCTATGTGCAAATGACCTAGGAAAGACCCTAGCCTACTGTAAACTATTTCACTAACCCCTTCACATCTTCTCTACCTGTGTTTCTTATCAAATGCAAAACATGGAACTTAATCAGAAAACCTCTGCAAGTCACGACTCTAATCCTAAAATTTCTGTTATTCCCCTAAATTGTCCTCAGGCTAATACTAGAGTTAATAGAAGGCAGATGATAACAACTACGCCTTTTGATGGTCTCTAAATCCTTTATAATATTTTAATAATTTTTATATTTAAGACATTAATACTATCAATTTATTAAAAGTTAACGAACGTGGTGGCTGCTTCGGTGTAGTAAACAATGTTACTACAGAAACAATGTATCTCCTGTCTTATCTTGGGTCTCCATCCTGCGTCTTTCTATTTCAGAGCCTACCAGGTCTGTAAAAAAAGAGAAAAAGCAAAAACAAGCACGGACTGTGCTGAAGACATTTGTCACTTTGACACAGAATTCTATTCATTTGATAATTTTAAAGATTCTGTTTTGGTTTGTTCTTTAAAGGCATAGGCAAGCAAAAGAAAATTCCCGACAAGAAATAGGAAAATACATAGCTATCTAAACCAGGAAGAAACTAAGAGAAGCAGTTGCAACATTCTGTGTGATTATTTCCAAAGACATCATCCCAAATTTACTCCTTCATTTAGAAATACCTCAATAAGAGTCTGTTTTCATACATGAAGAAAAGTTAGTATGTTTCAAGTTTCAAAGGTTCAAAAATCAAATTATTTTGTAATACCAAACTCAATGTTATTTCCCATTTCATTAAAAAAGAAATTTCCACATTCTATAAATTGTTATGAAATCTGGTCTTAAAATTTACAAATAATTTTGTTGAAATGAGTATAAAACAGTTTTAATACATTTGCTAATATTATGCACACACTTAAAATCATTAAAATACACAATAGAACATTTTATAAACATTGTTGCTCAAAAAACTGTTTGGTAAGTTGTCAACGCTGTGAGCTAAAAAATAAACTTAGTACAAAGTCATTTTTCCTGATAGGCTTCTCCAGTTCTTTCTAGCCACATAGTTATATTAAAACATTATTAAAATTTATTACGCCTTCATTTTAAAGAAAAAGATTTGTGATTTGGAGACTAAAGAATATATATGTACACATACATCTACTACTTTCCAAATTAATTAACAATTCAATATAAACTCTAAAAGTGTTTGCATGATATAAATATCTCATTATATCATGAAATCTCATTTAGTTTAATTAAAATCTGTTTTCAAATTTAAATAAATTGAAATGAGACTAAGCATTTTTTGTTCCCAAGGGAATACGTGAGTAGATGAATACTTCTATTATATGTTAAATATAAACTAATATTTAGTATATATTACAAAACCTGATTTTTATATTGATTTCCAGTCATTGATTTTTATAAATTGGCAGTATGACAACAGAGGTTAGTTAAACAGTACTATAGAATATCTATATACTCAAAGAGAAAATCGTTTCATATTTTTTCTGATTTTGCTTTATTAAGAAAAAATATGGGTATGTATTATTTGCAAGCACAAAAAACAGACTTACTACAGGTATTTGATATTATAATTGCTATAGTATATGAGGGCTATCTAGAAAGTTTCCAGCCATGTAACCATGTTGTTATATCGACAATGGCTGGATTTTTTCCAGACCATCCTCGTATTTTTAAAGTGGACATCCTTGGCTCAAATTCAAGGAATGGTCTACATGTTCTCACATAAAATGTTCAGCTTGTGGGAGATAATGCAACTGAATTTGTCAATGCAACATGAGCAAAAGATACACATACCACGCACACGGGACTCACTTCTCTTCCTACTCTCACAAACTTTAATCAAGTTCTGAAATTAAGGCCAGAGATATCTTAGATCATGCTTCCAGTCATAATGAAGTGAATAATGACAGTATGTCTTAAAACTTGATCCAAATTACAAATTTATTACATGCTTTTTGAGATAAGAAAATTGAGAAATAGCTTGCAGTTTTAATTCAAATAAAAACTCTAAGACCAGCCTTTTATGGCTATTGGGTGGGACACATGCAAAGGTTCCTCATAAAACATTTCTTACGTGGAATCTTTCTACGCCCTTTCATTTCTGCTTTAAACCCGCTAACACTTTACTTAGTTCATATCTTTCATAGAATAATGTCCCAAAGGCAGGCAAGAACCACCAACATATTTTAATGATGCTCACAACTTCTTCATCTTTAGAGCTACAAAGCTCAGTAGGTATGTGGTCTGGATTCCAACTTATTACTGGTGGCAGTTTTACCATGACATAAGATGCAGCTCCATCCCTTCAATTTGCTCTACGTTTCTGTGTTGCCACTTAGTACAAACTACTAATCCAGTGAATCCCAGAGCTCTTCTCTATGCTTATGAACAATTGTCAAGGTGAATCACTCAGGGCTAGTGCTCTCAAGACTACTCTTTGAGAAATGCCGCTGTTACATCCTTCCTCCTCACTGCATGCTTCACTTACTGCTCTAATTGAGGCCCCTGTCATCTTTTACAGGAGCCACCCATTTCCTGGAATATCCCTTAATAGGCTGCCCGGACATCCCATTTTAAACAGGAAAGAAAACAATGGTACTGTCCTCTTTTGACTGGTACATACAGCCAGTCTACTGACACCTTGAATTTAGTCCAGTGAGACGAGGCTATCCAGAGATAACATTTGAAATGGGACAGTACCGTTGTGTTCTTTCCTGTTTTAAAAAGGACATCTGATCAGTCTACCTACTTATCTCTCTGCCGCCATTCTCTCCACAGCCTTTGCTACCAGTTCTACTTTTGTAGCAGAAAGATATGAAGATACCTCACCTGTTTCCCACCCCCAGATGTAAAATCACCATAGGCCAGGCATGTCCAAGCTGTGGCCCAGGACAGCTCTGAATGTGGCCAACAAAAATTCTTAAAACACTGTGAGATGTTTTGGTGACCTTTTTTTGGTGTTAGTGTGTTTAGGTATAACCCAAGACAATTCTTCCAATGTGGCCCAGGGAAGCCAAAAGGTTGGACACCGCTGCTGTGGGCTTTCCAAGTCCGAGGCCCCAGACTATACTCCCTTCAAAAATCTAGCTGCAGCCGTCTTCCCAACTTCATCTCTTACCACAGCTCTCCTTTCCTAATTCGTATCATGTTCTTTCGTCTTTCAGGACTTCAATATTTTGCTGCCACTACTCGAAATGGCATCTCCTATTCCCAGCCCACCTCTAAAAAACTTCTTTTTAAAACTAATTTCTGATGAAATCTCGTCTGAGAAAATTTTGTTCCAGCAGTTGTTTGGTTACTTCTTGCTGTTTCCAGAGTGCTTTGGCACTTACCTCCATTATAGCCATTGCTACAGGGTATGATAAGAAAATCACCCAGGTGTTTATCCCCACCATTGCTCTCTGAGCCTTTTAATGTTTATTTCACTAACACAACATAGTGCCTGGCACAGACCAGTCACTGAATGAGACAATTCAAATGCATGAATAACAAAATAAGCAATAGCAAGAGGGTAACTGCAGATGAAGTTATGAAAGCTATAACAAGAAATGTTCTAAGAGGTCATTTATTCCAGCCATTAGTCTCAGGAAAACAATATCACTTTGCTTAAATAGACCTCCAGGTTCCACCTCACCAAGTTCCTGATAGAGAATAAACCTTCGCTTATCTGTCTTAAGGAAAACTCTATAGCCCCCCAAAATCCTTTGCAGGTTTTGGGGGAATACACAAACAGCTTGCCTACCTTACCTACCCAACCCAGCTGTAGAACCAAGGGCCATAAGCCTCTGGCTGCTCTAGTAACAGTAAATTAAATACAGTAGACTCTCAGTTAACCAGCCCCCATCCCAGATAAACGTATTGTCTCATTGATCTATTTTGCCAGTTGCTTGAATGTGCCAGTTGTTTCCATTCCAGTTAATAGAGAATCTACTATAGTCTCTGAGGATAATTCTAGAAGAAATATTACTCTGTTGGAAGGCTTGGCTAACCAATTTTTTTTCTTTAAATTCCTTTCTCCCATTAAGATGCTCTATTCTCAATTTCCAGTGGCCCCCAGAAGTTAGCAGCTCTTTTAATTACACCTCCCTACCTCTCATTGCTAAAATTTTAAATTTGAGGCTTTGTCTAAACAAGGACATTTCATTACAAGTACACCGGAAGTGAACAGTTTTTCCCTGTTGGTTTGCTGGCCTTCTTGCTCCACTAAAAACTTACCTTTTGCAATTATATCTATAGATCCCTTGACTCTTCCTTTTACATTAGAACTACATGGCTCCTTGAAAGAAGTTGGTTGTGGGGGGTCCTCAAAATATCCACATTTGGAAACATCTTTGAGAAAGCAAATATTTTTGTGTGCTGTCTGAAGTTCGCAGATCACATCAAGTGTTTCCTTTTTTTTAATCTCCAAAGGTATAAATTTCGCAGATTTCGGTTTTTGGTGTTTATTTCTAAACACATTTATAGAAGTACCTTTCACTTTATTCTATAAATAAAATAAAAATAAATTTAATTAGATTTAATTGCCATATTAATTGTATAATCAAGTTATATAATAAATTTTATTAATAAATTAAAATTATATCCACTAAATAATTTTCAGTACCTTACTAAAGACATCTACTGTAAAACAAATGACTGTACTCAAAGCATATGTTATCTATATAATTCTCAAAAAGCCCTTCACAAAGATTAGAGTTACATTCCTTTAAAAAAAAAAAAAAGGGTATATATTTTAAAATTTCAAGTGTAATTTACTTGTCATGGAATATTTTCAAATACAGCTTTAAAGTCTATTTTAAAATAGAAGTTCTTAAGTAGACATAAGAATTTAATTATTTCCAACTGTGTTTGAAGAATTTTCAAATGTCTAGAAAATGTTAACAACCTCAAAACTCTTTCTTGGTTGAACCATTAACAACTGCTCATGCATGGAGGTAGGTTCTGAAGTAAAAGATATTGATAATCAGACATGTATTTCACGTTATTATAATAACTTAACTACTTCTTAATTTTTACTACCTTGAACAACAGAAAAATAATACAGTCCCAGGTCTCTGACAGGTGGTTATTCAATTATACTAGTTTTAGTCAATTCTCTGGCCCATAGATAGAGCTGATTCCCTCCCTTCTTCCACCCCTCATCCCTACAAAAAAAAAAAAAAATTTAGACATATTCAAATTGTTCTCAACATGGCAATAGGGAGGTTTTAGTATGCTAACATGAGGTTTTGCCAAGCAATAAAAGAGGGAATATTATGTTATTATTAGATTAAATTCTAAAAATAGGTCAAAATTCTAAGGCATATCTGTCACTCTGAAAACTGTGACATTTTCATCCTATGTGTCTACTAGTGAAATCAATATAATTCAAAAGTATTCTTTGGTTAGGGGGAAAAATTACTTAAGCAATGTTAACAATGTCGACTATAAGAAAGATACCTATGGCCCGTCTCAGCATAGAGGACTGTTCAAAAGAAGCATACATAGCAATTATAATGCCCCTCCTTCCCACAGTATGCATTGAAAAATACTTCAAATCTTATTTAAAACTCTATTTTTTTTTAAATGTATTCAAAGGGAATAGGATAGTGTGGCACATAGTAAACCATCCTAATATCTCCTTTCCTTCCCTGTCACCCCCAAGTAGTACCATTTTGTCACAATAAGTACTGTCCCCCAGTTTTCCATCTCCTGTGTAGATGCTGTCCTCCAAAATTTCACCCTGAGCTGGACACCTGTGTTTCTTTAACATGCCTTTCCTTTTCACTCCTTCTTCTCTCACCTTCCAAATCTGTGCCACTCAGCAAATATTTATTGGGCCAGGCACCATACTGAAGATGCAACATTCCAAAAAGATAGTTTCTGCTCTGAAGGAGCTCGCAAACTGGTAAGCAGTTCTAAAGTAAACTGATGTGGAAGCAGATACAGGTAAGCATGTCATGCTGTGGACATACAGGGGACATCTCATAGTATATTTTCTACTTTAGCTTGGCCTAATAGTGTTTAAAGATAAATATTTACTTAAGATATTGAACCCAAACATTTTAGCTATAATTAATTAATAAAACATTAAAAATTGAAATAAGTGTGAAAATTAAATATATATAGATAATTAAATAATATGCATAACAAAAATTTTATTTTTAAATGCAATCTAAAATCAATTCCTATAGCTAGTAAGGATTCCATTTTCTCTCTATTCTATTCAAAATCTATTACTGTTCACATAATCATAACAAAATAGTTATTAGTTTCCTGAAAAATACAATGTTAAATAAACTCAAAGCATTAACCTCATTTATTTTCTTATCATGTTGGGCAATGAGAGCTTTTGCTTCTTGAAAGAAATCTTGCTTTGTGATCTCTAATATAGGACCTAAAACATAAACAGAGAAACCTTTTTAAGTGTAGTTAATGTACTTTCTCAATCAAAAATGTTACTGTTTTAGGCCCTCACTTTCTCATTCATAAAGTGAGGATGATAATAATAATATCTCCCACAGAGCTGTCATGAGGATGAAACTGAACTTGGTTATAAAGCACTTAGCACAGCACCTACCACATAATGATCATTCAATAAATGTGAGAAACTATTATTACTGCAGTTATTGTTGTATTACTATCATTGGGTTTACAGTGTATAATTAATTTGATTAGTCAATTTTCAAATCTTCAATACCACAAAGATAAGTTTCAATTGTCTAAATTAGTTTAAATGAATGTGGTCTTTTTATAGTTCTTTTTATGCAGAACTAATTAATAGGTTTGCAAATAATAAAATTGTTTTATACTTTGAATTTAAGTTACTTAATCCCCTAAAAGGCAATAAAAACATCATTATAAGCAATTACAAATATTTTATGGTAAAGTTCATGAAGGGGTTGAAATAATTGTATTAAAATTATCTAAAACATGGGGGAAGCTGGGATGGCTCAGCGGGTTAAACACTTGCTTTGCAGACCCAGAGCCCAAGGATCGAATCTGGCCCTGGTCCATGCGAACCCATGTGCTGAACTGGGCAGTGCCCCCCGTTCAGTTCTTGCCCATGCAGGAGGCTTCTGGCCCCAGTTCCTGCCCTGCACAGCCCCACGCCCACCTGTGGAGTGGAAATATATGGAAAACTAATGCTGTCAACTGTGGAGACTGCTCTGGGCCCTCCCCCTTCTCTCTGTCTTTCTCTGTCTGTCTCTCTCTCTCTGTCAAAGAACAATAAAAATAAATCTTTTAAATTATCTAAAACATGAGGTCAAATATAAACATATCCTTGGGGGAAGAAATTGAATCTCTAATGCCAAATAATTTCACTAGCCTAAAAGATCTTCTTACATTTATTTTACATATTTTAGAAACCTTACTCTTACATAGTTTGTTTAATGCTATTATGATTGACAGTGCATAGAACTTCAGATTTCTCTTAATGCTTTAGAGTTAGTCACATTTTAAAACTTACGAGAGGTAAAATTCACTTTAATAACATATACTTAATAGTCATGAAATATTTTAACAAAATATCACCAAATATTATTTCAACATTAATCAGTATTAAAAGCTAATGAGATATTTTACATTGTTTTTGTTGTCTTTAACATCCTGTATGCATTTTTTATTCACATGCATCTCAATTCAGATGCTAAACTTTTATCAGAAATAGCAGATATTTATTTAGATTATATAAAATGACCACTTGAAAGAGTAGATCCACAAACCCAAGTCGCTCCAAACATGCTTTAAAAACATTGATTTTTATATTGAAATTGAAATGGATTAACATTAAATATTCAGTTTCTTAGTTTCATCAGCCACATTACAAGCACTGAATAGTCATATGTAGCTAATGGGTGCCATATTGGACAGCACATTGAGTTAAAATTTGCTACAGATCTCTGTAAAGTTGGCTATATTTAAAGAAACGGAATGAGATGAATTTTGATAAGGCGTGCCAATAAATGTAGTGCTCTGAGGGTTCATAATTAAGTTTCCTTAAAGCGTTTAGTGTGTTGTGCATTGTGCTTTGAGTTGTTAGGTAAGTACAGATACTCACACTCTGCTTTCTCAGGCATAGCCTCAGCATTGGCCATGATGAGCAGTGAGGCTGACTCCTTTTTTGAAGGTTGGGTTCCAGGTCTCTAAACACAATTATATTAATTCAGTTATTACTTATTTTTTAGCTATTTCTTTCACTCACTCATGAAGAAATAGGATGAATGGTTAAAATTCTTTATACTTCACTCCTCTAGTCTAAAATCACCAACACTTTTGCCCTCCAAAAGACAGAAATAACAATAGCTAGCATTGAGTAGGCTAAGTGCTTGTACTCATATTATCTTACTGGCTCCAAACAACCTGATAGAAACTATGGACCCACTTTTGGTGGATGTGGAAACTGAAACTCAGATAAATGAAATAACTTGTTAATGGAAGCAGTTATGTAGTGGCATATACAGAGCTCAAATCCAGATATTTATGCCCAAATCCCAGTGCAGACTTATCTGATTTCTGTTTTCCAACTTATACCCAATTAATACCTGGCACACACCTTACATACTATTGTCTTGTGCTTACACACTTGAGCTTGGATTTATGCTAGTCATCTGCTCAGAGTATCCTGTTCTCACATCTATGTTGATTTATATACTACTCATAATTAATGTATAGGTTCAAATCCTACCTCCTCAGTCTTTTGCTAAGTAATCTGTCCCTCCCTTAAATACAGTAATGTTGCCCATGCCTCTCACTTGAAACTTGTCATATGCTTCTGTGTAAGAAGCTAAAAAGAGTGATAGATATAAATAGAAAACCTGTACTCCCAGTTAGACTCCAAGTGCCTTGAAAACCAAACTATACTTTACATTAGTGGTCCTCAAGTTTGGATGACCACTAGAACTTCCGGTGAGGGGTAGGAGTATAGTGTTAGAATTATATCAAAGTCTAGAATGCAGCCTAGGTATCTGTATTGTTTAAAGTTTTCCAAAAGATTTAAATGTTCCAACGGAGGAGTGAACCCCTGCCTTGTGCCCCAGAATTCATAATTCCCAGATCAGTGTATCGCATTCTGGGGTTGCTAGGTAAAGGGCTGGTTCATGAATTGATTGGGCTGAGCCCATCTTACCCATTTGAAATTATTGCATCCAAAGGATTATCCAAAATTCATCAACTATTGCCCCTAGAGTCAGGGAATCAGTTACACCAATGTATACAACTGTGTGTTCACACATTATTATAATTAGAAATGGAATATTAAATGCATTCTGAGGACCCAACTCTTAGTTGTTCAGTTAGCTGACTAGACCATCACACAGTGCTAAAGTATTCCTGACCTGTTAAAAAAAATTAGGGATTATTTTGAGTAAACCCATAAGCCAGCTTTGCCCTCTGAAAGTCATAATTCTATAGCCACATGGTTTTAGATAAAAGTCTGTAACACCTTTCCTCAGCTTTTACACAGAGGCAGGTAAACAACTACTGCAATTATAGCTTTTAAAAAACATATCTGGAACATCCAAAAATAATTAATTCTAAATTGTCAGAATTATACCATGGGCAAGAGTATAGAACATATACCTCACCTGCCTACTTCTACAAATGATTTGGGATAATTTAAAATACTGTACTTCCCTTAGCAATTGACCATCAAACTTATCTTCTAGTCTGACTTCATTACTATCTTCTCTCCATTTAAATATAAGAAAAAAATAAAGCTGTTTTGTGCACCATCATTTTCTTGTTTTAATCTCCTTAGGAATGGACTCTTCTCTGAGGCAGTTGGCTCTCCCACCTTAATTCAGTGTGCCAGAGTGTCAGCCTGCATTAAATTGACTGGCAAACAAGACATCCCACTGTCCTTTTAATGCAGAAAACTAAACAAGCATCCTAAGGGGTGCTGGCATGGCAATACCCCAGCAAATCCAAGGTGATGGAATGACTCTGAGACTGGAGCTGGGAGTGGAAGAAGACCCTGGAGGATGGAGCTGCACAGAGATGAGAACACTGACAGATTGGGTCCCTCTCCACTTTCAGTTCCCAGAAGATGGTTACGGAGGAATGCTGAGTCCTTCCTTGTGCATCTATAAATTAATAAGTGCATACCTGGTGTCTGTGTTGTACAAGGGGAGTATCATATATTTTGGAGGAAAAGGCAAAAGCATAAGTCAATCTTTTCAATAAAATGCAAGCAACTATATGCCAGGTGTCATAAGAAATTCTGTGAGCTTTGCGGAAATTTGTGGTATAAACCCATGAATGCCATGTATCCAAATGAAAATGAGATCACCAAGGGCTGAGAAAGTAACCTAGAAAAGAGTTCACAAGAGATTGGGCTACCGGTATACCTGGGATGGCCGGCACAAGGGTAATAGTGAAATTTTCAAGAATGGGTTCAGCACAGGTGTCTACCAGTTAGAACTGGATGCTGGCTAGCAAAGCACACCCCTATGGAATTGAATATCAGTCCGGAGTGGGTCAGATTGGCTCATTTAAGAGGAACTGAGAAGTAAGCAGGTGAGAGAAATACCTCATGCTTTCCCATGAGTTTGGGAGGCAGCAAGTAGTGGCGCTGTTTGATTTAAGCAGAGCATTGGATTTTATGCTGCTGAAATCGGCAAGAAACCATTAAAAGTTTCTGAACAGGACACTGACATCACCAGTGCTCTGGAATGTCACTTTCATGCAGGCCAAGACTTTGTTTCCTTCCCTGCTGTATTCCCAGTGCCTTAAATAGGGCCTGGCATGAATAAAGACTTCAAAAAATACTTGTGGAGTCAGTAACTACGGCAATTGCATGCTGGACAGGAGAGCCCTACCTTCCCATGTCTCTGCGGGCACATTGGTGAAAAAGTGCTTTCACCCTGTCTCCTTCAGCAGATGCAACTTAAAGTTCTTTTAAATCAGGTTCCAGGAATGCCAAGGATTTCTAACTCCATTTCTTTGTGGATAAAACGCAAAACAGAAAAAGTAACATTTTTTTATTAGCCTTATCTTTTTAGCTTGTCCTTCCTAAAGCAGATGATTGCTAAGAATTTTGCATGGTATCTTATATAAACAAGAAACTGCCCTATGGTGCAGACCAGGACTTGGTGCAGGGGCCTAGACAGACTTTCAGCAGTTTATATAATGGTGTAGGAGAGCAACTCTTCTTTTTCTACCCCAAATTTTCTTCCCACTGTCTCTTCACCCAAATCCTCCTAACCTTCAATCAAACGTTCACCTCCTCCCCATATCTCCAAATTACAAACTATATCTACCAAGTTGTTCAAGCCATAAGTGTTTGATCTCTCTTCATTTTTACCTACCACATCCAGTTCAACAAGTCTACATTAAACTTCAAAATACATCTGCTTCTTTTCACCTTCCCTCTACCAGCCACAATCATTTCATTACTGCAGGGATTCCCAACCCCGTGCCCGCGGGCGCCATGGCACCCGCGGCCCGATTTGTGTGC
>PVKE010041821.1:0-14004 GCA_004027555.1 Craseonycteris thonglongyai | reverse complement strand
TAAATTGCCTGCCTAGTATCTATCATACACAGATCAATGGTGGCTATGAAGATAGAAGATTTTTATGAAATTCCTGTGTTCTGTAAAAGTTGTTTGACAGCTTTTGCCAGCTCACTGGGTGCTTTTATGGAGGGACAAAGCTCTGGAGTTCCCTACTCGGTCATTTGAAGGGGTGTCCTATTGTTGCCATCTATGGACCTGTAGATCACTGCCCTTCATTTAGCACTGCCCTCTGATTCCCTGTCACTCTCTGACTCTATTCCTTTCTTAATTTTTAGAGATTTTAATATACATGTAAATATTTCCAAAGATCTTATGCACCCTATCTCAGCCACACACTCCATATCCTAAATTATAATATTACAAAGAGCTACAACACCTTTAAAATGCTAATTTCACGCATCCATCCACCTTCAGTGGATCCTTAATGCTGCTGGCCAGTCATACTCTGTTTCTCTTGTCCATTCACTCTCCTACACAACTATTCCCTACCTTCTCTCCTAACTTCCAATAACTCTTCTTTCATTATCTCTCTCAGCTGATGGCCTTACTTTCTATTTTAGGGAGAAAACTGGAGCAATCAACAGGACTTCTATATATTCTCACCATATCTACCCACCAACCAACAACTATGCCTACATACACTGCCTTTCCACCTGCTATTATAGATGAAATCTCTACACTCCTATTCAAAGTCAACCCATTCACTTATGTACGCCATAAACTCCATTCTCTTTCCTACTCAAGAATACTACTCCAATAATTCCCTCCACTCACTCCTACATCACCAGTTTTCCTCCTTTTTATTCAACCATTCCAATTAGCATACAAATGTGTTCTCTCTCCCATATTCAAAAAAACAAAATCTCTTGAGGTCACATTCCCTACCAGCTACCACCTCAATTGTCTCTGTAGCAACTGCTTTGTATAGTTGTCTATTGTGTCTCTAGCTCCACTGTCCCCGTTCTCTCTTAAAAGTACCTCAACTCTATCAAAATGGCTAGTTTTGACATCTCTGCTGATATACCCAATGATTTTAGTCCTTATCTGAAATGACCTATGAGAAGCATTTAGCAGAGTTGATCACTCCTACTTTCATTTAGCTTCCAAGGTTTCATATTTTCTTAGTTTTCCTTTTGCCTTATATTAGTATGTTCTATACCTCCTTTGCTTGTTCCTCCTCTCCTCACAGGCCCTTTAACAATGGAGTACCCACAAGGCTTGGCACTTGGACCACTTCTCTTGTCTCTCTATAGCCAACCCTTGGTGATTTCATCCAGTAACACAATTTTAAATATCATCTACATGCTTTTGACAACCACATTTCTATTTCTAGCCCAGTTCTTTCTCTACAACACCAGATCCACATATCTAGTTACTTACTCAATATCTCCTCTTGAATATCTAACAGACATCTTAAACTTAACATATTCAAAACTTAATTCCTAATACCTGCCCCCAATACTCCAAATTCATTTCACCTGGTATTTCCCTATCTCAGTTGATGATAACACCATCTTTGTAGTTGCTCAGTCTAAAAAAGTCCTTAACTCTACTTTCTCATATTCTGCATCTAACCTATCAAAAAATACTATTGCCTCTACCTTCAAAATATGTTCTGAATCTCATCAACTTCCACTGCGACCATAAACATATTGCTTCTTTGAAAACTGAAGTCAAAATGCAAGTACAATCTCTTTTTTATCTGTCTTGTCTCACACATCCCCTTCTTGTCAACACTAAAGATGGCTACTAAAGAAAAGCAACTGGGAAAGCTGGGATGGCTCAGAGGGTTGAGTGGCTCACTTTGCAGCCCCAGAAACTGATGATCAAGTCCCGGCTCCAGCCCAGGCGGACCCATAGGCTGAACTGGGGTGTGCCCCCAGTTCAGCTCTTGCCGGGGTCTATGAGGGAGGTTCCTGGACCAGTTCCTGCCCTGCACAGCTCTGTGCCCACCTGTGGAGTGAAACTAAATGGAAACCTAATGCTGCCAACTGTGGGGACTGCTCTAGGTCCTCCCCTTTCTCTCTGTCTCTGTCTGTCTGTCTCTTTGTCAAAAAAACAATTTAAAAATAAATATTTTTTAAAAAGAAACTACTTGCTCTAATAGCTAGTCATTAATAGGGAAAAAATTAAAGCATTTGCCCTGCCTTTCCATTAGGAACTGTAGTTCTGCATAACCAAACAGAAGTTGAAATCAGACAACTCTTCTTTATAGAAGAATGACAGTCAATAAAAGTAGAAGGCATGATAAAATTAGTAAATCAACCATTTGAAACCTTAACCCTCTTAGTGGTACCTTCTGCCAGCAATACTAGTGAGAAATGCAAAGGGTAATTAATTTAATAAAATGTATCACCTTAGGGAAAAAAAATGTTATGGAGTTATTATTTTTAGATATCCATATGTGGTTTTAATAATAATACTATTCTTTTACACTATCTGAAAAATAAATGTAATTATTTCAGTCATACATCATACAAGAAAAAATATAATAAGTTATAGCACTTTTAACTATGGTCTACATAAGAGCCGATATATCAGCCTGCCACACTTTTTGCCCGAGATGCAAAGGCCGATATATCGACTTGTCACACTAAAAGGGTTAAAGAAATAATTGACTCAGGACAGGATCATCAATGTATTCTAAACCACTTAGTGTTAAGGTTGATGAAAAAGTGAATATTTACATGGTGCCAAAGTATCAACCTACAGATAACCTGCTATTGACAAGGGAGGAAATGTTATTGTATAATGGGGGCACAAGACTATCATCAAGTTACTGAAACATTAAGTCAGACAAATTTTGGACATTATATAATAAAAAGCATAAAGCACAACCTATGAAGTACAAGGGGAGACCCAAAAATCCAGAATTTATTTTTTTTAATTGTGTATTTATTCTTACATGTTTAAACTTCATTCATCTTCAAAGTACGGTACTCTTCATTTGATCCAATACACCTATCAAGACACTTATCCACTGCTCAAAACAGTTTTTGAACTCATTAATTTTGAAGCCTTGTAGTGCTTCTGCCATTTTGTTCATCTCTTCCACATTGGCAAAATGTTTTCCTTTGAAGACTTTTTCATCCAGGAAAACAAAACAAAAGTTGCTCAGGGCAAGATCAGGCACATAGGGAGGGTGGGGCCCAGGAGTCATGCCATTTAGGGTCAAAAACGACTTCACATGCAGCACAGTGTGGGCAGGTGCATTGTCATGACACATGTTCATGTAAATCATTCATCATGAAAAAGAAAACATGTTGAAAGTCTCCAAAAAATTCACTGAAGCCAAACACAGCCTCTCACAACATCAGCTCATACATTGATGTGGCTGGGTTCCTAGAACACTCGCCTAGTGGGGGAAGTCTGTACTACAAAGGGTGCGCCTTCCAGAAGATAATTCCTGGGTTTTGGGGTCCCACATCATATCTTTGTCATTAAGTAGTTTACCTGAACATAGTCAAATCAAGCCTTTACACCTAACTCCAAGTATATAAGAAATTTTGGGTGTTGTGGGGGAGAATACCAAGATAGCTCAATAGTTGACTGCCTGCCTCATAATCACGAGGTCCAGGGTTCAATTCCTGAATCGTCGTGCAACCGCAGTGCAACTGGTAACTGCAGGATGGTTCAGTGGCAAGGGTTCTCATCACTCGTGTGTGTGTGTGTGCGTGTGTGTAGGGAGAGGTTCAGTTCCAATCACATATGACCCCACACCCACCTGTTTAGAATAAAACCAAGTCACAACGAATGATGTACAACTATGGAGACTACTCTGGGCCCTCCTCCCTTTCTCTCTCTCACCTTTTCTCAAAAAATAAAAACTAAATCTTTTTAAAAAATGAAAGATAAAGGACAAAGAATAAATTAAACCAACCATGAAAAAGCAATTAGATAAATCCCAAAGGTGAAGTCTTCTATGACAAAGATATCTTCAAAAATTCAATGTCGTAAAAGGAAAGAGGGATGCTATTCTAAATTAAGAGACTGAAGACTTCTAGTTATCAAATACAAAGTGTGGGAATGCTGGGATGGCTCAACAGGTTGAGCACTTGCCTTGCAACTTTGAGGTCCAGGGATCAAATTCCGACCCCAGCCCATGCAGAACATACATGCTGAACTGCAGCACAACTGGTATCCGCCAGGATGGTGGTGAAGGTTCTTGCCTCCCATGGGGGAGGCCCCCAGTTCAGCTCCACCCCATGTAGCCCCACATCCACCTGTGTGGAATGAAACTATGTAAAAAAAAAAACTAATAATGTATGATTATGGAGGCTGCTCTGGGCCCTCTCCCTTTCTCTCTGTGTGTCTCTCTCTCACCTTTTCTCAAACAATAAAATAAATCTTAAAAAAAATACAATGTGTAGTCTTTTAGTGGATCATCATTTGACCAACAGTTATAAAATACATTTGGAAGCAATTTGAGAAATCTGAATATCATCTGGGTTTATTATATGATAGCAATCTAGTTAGACATGAAATTGCTGTTATGCTTAAATTGAAATATGGTCTTACTTTTAAAAAGTACAAACTAGAGTAAAGAGTAAATATTCATAATATATGTAACATAAATTAATACTTCTAAAAAAGTTTACCAAAATGTTAATATACTTACTTCTAGGTGATGGGGTAATGCATAGCCATTACAGTATTCACCCTTTCCTGTATGTTTGAAAATGTTCATAAAGTGAGAAAGTAAAAAGAAATAAAATGGAAAAAATCTAAGCCAGATCACATCACTGTCCTACTCAAAATCCTCCACTGGCTTCACCTAGCATCAAAGTAAAAAACCTTGCACTAGCTCTATGTGATCTGGTCTGTCATCTTTGACCTCAGCTCCTACTACTCTTCTACTCAATCACTCTGATCCAGCCACACTGGCTGGCCTTCTTACTGTTTGTTCTGCAACATATCAGCACGCTGACATATTAAGGCCTTTGCAATGGATATTCTCTGTTTGAAGACTCTTCCCGGATATCCACACAGTTTACACCCTCAAATCCTTTATTTCTTTGCTTAAACATCATCTTTTCAATGAGGTCTACTCTCACTATTCTATTTAAAATTGCAACCTGCCATTCCAGCACCCCCATCTTCCTTATCCTGCTCTATATTTGTTGTTGTCCCATCTCATTGATCATCTTCTAACATAGCATATACCGTAATTTACTTAGAATGTTTGCATCATGAAAGCAAAAAAGTCTATTTGTTTACAGGTGTAACCACAGCAGCACCTAGAACATGACCTGGTAGATAAAGAGGTGCTCAATCAATATTTCTTAAATGAATGTATTCAAGTTATAATAGTGCCTAACCATGATACCACTATTACTGTGTTTTGAATACACAAATCAAGGGCTGTGGTATGGATGACAGTTATCATCTCCTTTTCCTTTCCTGTGGCAAGACAACTCCAGCCAAGTTTCTCTTTTGGTACCCTGTCACCTTCTAGTATTCCATTCTTCATGTCCTTTGTGCTACCCTCATGATGTCCCTAAATCATCTATCACAGCAATCCCTGTAAGGAGAATCAAGCAGATGTGTCGGCCCAATTTTCCAAAATGATCATACGCTCTAAAATCACTCACATGCCTTACCACTCTTTTTTTTTTAAGAGTTATCTTATTGTTTCAGAGAGAAGCTATGAGAGAGAGAAAAGGGGAGAGCCCAGAGCAGTCTACATAGTTGTACATCATTAGTTATAACATAGTTTTCATTCCACACTGGTGGATGTGGGGCTGTGCAGGGCTGAACTGAACTGGGGGACTCCCATGAAATTCAATCCCCAGACCTCACAGTTGCAAGGCAAGTGCTCAACCTGTTGATCTACTCCTGTGTTCCCCTTACCATTCTTCCAAATCAAAGCATCCAGTAGAGCTGATAACAGGTTCAAACTAGAATAACATCACTCTGACTTCACAGCAAAAATAATTAGCTTTGCCTAGAAGTCCTAACATTAAGGGAAAAATTCTTTTTAAAGCAGCTTGTTAATCCAATAAATTCTAACTGAAAATACAGGTTTGTGGGCAAAGGGAGTGAACATCTTCAGGTAGAGATTGGAAGAAGGGAGGGTGGAGTAAGGCAAGAGATTAATATACATGCCTTGAAGCCAATTCCCAGGGTTATAACCCCTAAGAGGTTCTTAATTTTCATGGCTTTCCTTACTTTACCTCCCAGAGCACAAATTACCGAAAATCTCTGACATATCTTCCCCTTCATTAGTGGTCCTTAAGACTGTAGATTCTCACAAGATAGCTCAGGCAATAGAAACAAGGGAATGGTAATACACAGAGCAATACAAAGGTTACTCATTCCAATAATAGGTTATTTCTGTATCAAATGTTTCTTGGTTGGTTATTACTTATGTAAGAAAAAGGTCCATTATCTATTTTAAAAAGGATTATCCAACCATTGTCAACCTCCAGTGATATTTTAATTCAGTGCAAATAGGGTTTCCATCAGGAATACTTTCTTTTCTTTTTAAGATTTATTTTATTGTTTTGACAGAGAGCCAGACAGAAAGAGAAGGCGGAGGAACCAGAGCAGTTTCCACAGTTGTACATCATTGGTTTTCAAAATAGTTTCATTTCACACAGGTGGGTATGGGGCCTGTGCGGGGCAGAAACCCAGGTGAGGGCCTCCCGTATGGGAAGCATGCCCCAGATGAAAGCCAAACTGGGGGCCTCCCACATGGGAAGCTCATCCCCAAAGGAACCAAACTGGGGCCTCCCAAATGGGAAGCACACCTCAGTTCAGCATAGGGGTCTGCACAGGCTGGGTCCTGGACTTGATCCTCAAAACCTGGGGCTGTTAGTTGAGCATTGAACCTACTGACCCATCCCGGCATCTGCCAGGTATATTTTCATATAAAAATGTTTAATTCTATAACTTACATTCAACAAACAATACTTGATGTTTGCAGATCATCATTACTTACTACCCTATGCTCTGAAATCTATAATCTCCAAAGCCCTAACCTATATTCTAATTAACCATGCCCAAGTTAAAATTCAGCTACCCTATTACTTTTAGCAGTTGGCTTCATGTTCTCAAATCGAAAGCTATCACAGGCCCTCTTTATATGTAATGAGATTCTTGAACTTCTCTTTCCCTGTACTAAGTGTGGACTCCCTGGGCCTCTTGTAGGTACAGAAACAGCTGCCATGACTAATTTTTAAACAAAGGTGATACACTCTTGCCCAAAACCCCTGGCATGTGTCTTGTTTGGTATCAAAAAATTATATGCTTTTGGGTGATGTACTGTGGACTTGTGCATCTGGAAAGTATCTAATTGTTACCAACCAATGTCACCCCATTAAATTTAACAATAAAAAAAAAAAGCTGTACGCTTTTAAGTTTTGATCTGATTTCTCTTCTGGAACATCCCAGAAAGTTGAGAATAAAATATATACAGAGGCAATAGGTGGTATATCATGTGAGAATCTGAAAAAAAAAATCACCTTACTATCCTGAATTTGAGCTGCAGAGGACAGGAATACACACTTCCTCAGAGAATCCTCAGTGCCTAGCAAAGTAACAGCCCATCATGAACACTCAATGAGTGTTTCTTTACTAGCTGAGTATCCCAAGCAAACAGACACATTAGGAAAGCTATACCAAAAAACAACGAAGGCCTTATTACATTAAAATCCTTTACGCTGTCAAGAGACTTATCTTCCTAAAATACAGATAACTCATTTACAATTAGTGAACATTTACTATAAATTAATTCAGAGATATTAGTGAAACACAGACCCTGCCCTAAAAGGTTCACAATCTGGCAAAGGAGATACATATAACTTATTCTAATATAATCTGATAAGTGCTATAAATCTATGTGAAATTTTATAAGAACAGATTCAGAAGTGACTAATTCTGCATGGGAGAACTTATCAACCAAGATTCTATACTCCTAAGTCAAGTAGTATTTGACCTTAAAGATTAAATAGGAATTCACAAGACAAAGAAGACACAGGTGAGAGGGCTGGCTACGAATAGTTTTCTAGTTATAAGGAACTGCATGTAAAGAAAGGTCTATATATAGCAATGTCTATACCTAAGTTTAGAAAATGGCAAATAATTTACTTTGAGTAGAACATTAGATTTGAGAAAGAAATTACTAAAGATGAGACTGGAAAGAAAAAAAGGGGCTAGATTATGAAGAGCCTTTTCTGCCATGTTTAGAAGTTTGACAATTATATCTCTTTTATAATGTAACATTAGTAATAATATAAAAGATGTACTGAAAGAGAAATACCATATTTTGCCGTGTATAAGACAATACTTTTGTCGAAGATTGTTAGATCAAAAGTTGGGGGGGGGGGTTATCTTATACATGGGAGTAGCCAATGTATTGATTTCTTAATGTTGGGCTAGAAAAGTTAAGGGTCATCTTATATACCAGAATAATACAGTAAACAGAGGCATAGATCTGCTAGATAACAATTGCAGTGTTCTAAGTCAAAAATGATGTATAATATGCCTCAAGAATTTATTCACACTCATAAAAACTTCCAATGGTCACTGTCTATACAATAAAATTCTAACTCAACGCAGTATTCAAAGTTTTTGACAATCAAAAGTGGGCCTACCTTTCCAATTTCACTTCCTGTCCCTTCTTTTCCCCACTTCTTACAATCTAGCTACATGTACCACCGTTTCTTCAATCCGTTATGTACATTTATACTGTGACATCTTCACTCTCACACTATTTGTTATTTCTCCACAGACAACTCTTAACAAACATCTCCTACTCATCCTTCAAACAGCAGGTTAAAAAAAGGTTATAACTATAAAGTCTTCCCCAACCCCATCTCTCCCAAGGCAAAAATATATTAAGCTTTTCTCTGGGTTTTCACATCACATCATTTACACTACCAATATAACATTTATCACACTGCATTGTTAGCTACCCATTTATCTATCTCCGCTGCTAGAATGGCTGAACTGAAACCAATCATTTACAAATAAAATTCAATTAAATAGTAAATATATAATCATTAAATTAACCTAGTTAGATATACATACAGATATAGAGATAGATATAAAGATACACACACATTATTTTTTTACCTGGTAAAACTTGAATTTGAACCCAAGAATATGACACAGTGTTTGCGGTTCACACATACTCATGTAAGATTCTAATAAAGATATAAAGAAGTCATCATGTTCTGGCCTGCATTCAAACACTTCTAAAATGACATCCAAAACTCTATTGGGATCCAGATTAAAGCATCCTGCAACAAATGAGATATACACAAATTCAAAAGTGATTATACATCATTTCTAGTAAAGCCGTTAACTTTCAGGGAGAACTTACATAACAAGATAAAAATGCTTTTAACTTCTTTTATAAGTTTGCTTCCTCTGCCCCAGAGAGAAATCTTCATAATTTTCAAGATCAGCAAGTTTGCTTCCCACATTTTACAGATGAGAAATGTGACTTGCCCCGGATTATCAAGTGGGTTAATGACAAGGCTGGGGCTAGAGCCCAGGACCTATTGTACCAAGTCAAGTAAACTTTCTTCTGTGGTACACTATCTCCTAAGTTTTTTATAACTCATAGTAGTGAAAGATATATATTTTTAATTCTTAGCAAAATATGAAAATCAAACAGTGTGTTTTATAAGTTAGGTAACTAAAGGGTTCTTAAAATATTTTATGCAGAAGTATTTGGAATATTGCTAAACAGTTCATGAAAGTACACCATCATTTTCAGAATTATTTTGCAGTTTATGTTGCATACACAACAAAGCTATAAAATACAATTCTACCACTGATTTATATTTATGGGTTTGGGCAGCATTCTAAAGGGAAAACAGTTATCCTACTGATTCGAATGAGATGAGAGAGCACAAAGGACTTGGAGACATAACAAAGGAGTGCAGATAACACAAGCAAAGAGAGAAGAAACAGACAATCTACATAGAGCACGAAAAGAAGGGAAGAAGCACTGAGTAGGTGCTGATGACTAGTATCCTTGCTAATTTCCTAGGGTAACCTAAATAGGGCTCTTGGACATGGACTTAATATACATTTCTATCAGCCACTCTGCTATTAATATGTATATTTTCTTTTTGCAGTCAGCTTCAGCTGCTACCATAATCATACTATAATGTAGTCATATCCTATTTGCACTTAATTTATCATAATGCAAGTATTTACACACAGAAAAAAAATAATGTAAATGATACAGACCATTCCACCCACCATTCCTCTCAATAAAATGACCCTTGGGAAGCAAGGATGGCTCAGTGGGTTAAGCACTCACTTTGAAGCCCTGGGGACCAAGGATTTAATCTTGGCCCCGGCCTGTGTGGACCTATATGCTGAACTGGGGAGTGCCCCCAGTTCGGTTCTCATCGGGTGAGACCTCAGCCCAGTTCCTGCCCTGTGCAGCCCCACGCCCACCCTGTGGAATGAAACTACGATATGTGGAAAAACGAATGATGTTCAACTATGGAAACTGTTCTGGGCCCTCTACTTTCTCTCTGTTTCTGTCTCTGTATCTCTCTCTCTGTCAAAAACAATAAAAATAAATCTTTAAAAAATCTAAAGATTTTTTTAAATTAAAAAAATATCCCAGCGCGAGCATTTTCCCTCATTTTTTATCAGTTACCACATGCCTTTGTGCATCAAGCTGAATGCGATTCTAGTATTTTAAATTACCTATTTCTCATTAGACATTGTCCTTAAATGCAAGCTAATCACTTCATTGGGGCAAGTAAATAAACAGATTTATTCTAATGCTAGAGAAAAAATAAAAACAAGTGTGTTGAAATTAGAGATAAGTCTAACCTTATGTATAATTTGGGGGATGTTTCAAAGGAAGTTCTTGGGGAAGCCGGGATGGCTCAGTGGGTTAGGCGCTCACTTTGCAGCGCCAGGAACCGAGGGTCGAATCCCGGCCCCGGCCCGTGCGGAACCATATGCTGAACTGGGAGCTCCCCTAGTTCAGTTCTCTCTCTATCTCTGTATCTCTCTCTCTCTCCCTCTCTGTCAAAAATAAATAAATAATTAATTAATTAAAATCAAAGGAAGTTCTTAAATAATCTATTTTATAAGACATTTCCAGAGTTAGTTCTATTAACTCTATACTTAATTATATTAAATGCTATAAAACTAATGTCTGATTCACAATACAGTAACGCTGTCAATATTCTACAACTTTAAGCAAAATAACAAATAACGAAACCAGTTTCTGGAACATATGATGTGAGCAGCACAAAGCTTGTGGGTGGTGGCCTGCAGCTTGCCTGCTGCCTCAAGGCCTATTGCACCCTGCCCTCCCATGGCCCTGGGGCCTGTGGGTAGGCATTGTCCCCAATCTTCTCTCAGGAAGATTTAGGAGAGGTTGTTTGGCTGTAGTATGCCTGAAGTTGGGACAAAATTAAACAAGATGAGTTTGCTCCTTTGGAAAAGTGTAAGCTGATAGTGAACTCTAGTCTCCTCTATCAGGAGAAATAACTGAAATTAAAGAAATTCTTGGGAAAGCTGGGATGGCTCAGCGGGTAAAGCGCTTGCTTTGAAGCCCTGAGCACTGAGGATCGAATCCTGGCCCCAGCCCATGCGGACCCACATGCTGAACTGGGGTGTGCCCCCAGTTCAGTTCTTGCTGGGACCTATGTGGGAGGCTCCTGGCCCAGTTCCTGCCCTGCACAGCCCTGTGCCACCCTGTGGAGTGAAACTATATGGAAAACTAATGTCAACTATGGAGACTGTTCTGGGCCCTCCCCCTTCTCTCTGTCTCTCTCTGTCTCTGTTTCTCTCTGTCAAAAATCAATAAAATAAATCTTAAAAAAAATTCTTGCAGAAAATCTAGGACTTGTGAACAAATCTTGTTATGAAGATGGTTGGTTGGTTAATCAAGATGACACTGAGTAACCCTTCAGGACTAGATGAACTAATGAATGAAGGATATGCCAAACACATAAAAACTATTGAGGATGGAAAAATGGAAACCCCCTTAAATAAAGCAATATGAAACAAGCAAAAAAAGAAAGAAATCAGTTTTACTACAGGTTAATGATATAAACAAGGATTAAGTTCCTATAGCATTTCATCAATGTTATTCATATAATGAAACAATGTCACTCCAGGACCTGCTGTATCTCAGCATTCACTTAGAAAATCAAAATTTTTCACACACAAGTATATATTTCCTCTTTTTATGAAATTAAAAATACATTTTCTTGTATTTCTCATACTAAGGGAAAAAAGGACTATTGCTGTGATCACATCTTACTGAAAAAAGCTCCAGATATTTCTAAATTCTCCAAAGAGATGTATAGTTAAATAAAGTTCTAGGAAGAAAACTTCTAATACTTTTGCCTTGACTTGTACCACTCCCCCCAAAAAGTATGGCCTATGAATGTGAGAGTGACTCCAAAATAGCAACTGGAAATTTTAAATACTGCTGGTGGAAACATAAAATATAAAATGGTTCAACTACTCTGTAAAACTGAGGTTTCCTTAAAGGTTAAACTTACACCTACCATATCACCCAACAACTTCTTTCCTAGGTATTTACCCAAGAAAAATAAACATCTATGTACAATATAACTATAGTACCGGTATATACAATGTAACACAACTCAGCAATAACAAAGAAATAACTATTAAATGGATGTTCACAGAATACTTATACTGAAATAAGCAAGAGAAACAAAAGAAGGAAATAAAAGGATGCCCACTATTTGACTCCATTTAGAAAAAAATTCTAGAAAATGCAAACTAATCTATAGTGACAGAAAACAGATCAGTGGGTACCTGAGGAGAGGGAAAGGGGGAGTAAGGGAGAATGAAATATAGGGGCAAGAAGAAATTTGGGTGGGAATGAAAGAAATGTGCTTTATCTAGAGTGCAATGATGTTTGGACAGGTGTTTACATATGTTAAAATTCAAATTGTATGTGTTAAATATGCAAAGTTTATTGTATGTCAATTATACCTCAGTAAAAAAAAAAAAAAAAAAAAAGTCTCCAAACATCTGTAACAATGACAATGGACTATAGGTCTAGCAAATTCTCCAACCTTACAACCTGCTCCTACATTTACCAAACATAAAAATCTAATCACTAAATAAAAATAAATAATATTCTATCATAAAGGACAAAAGAAACATTGAATAATTTTTTGAAAACATGGCTGGTTTATAATTACCCATTAAGAAACATACACAAAACTTCTGAATAAGGACTAAAACAGCAGCATTACATGGAAATGTTAAGTGTTTCATTCACATTGATTTAAAGTTTATATTTTCAATGTGCTACAATGTGAACCATTAACATAATGTTTTATTTAACAGTACTATTCCATCAAGACTACTCTATCAGTTATCTGCACTATCAACTACCAATTTCTTTCTAGGTGCAATTTAAAGCAGTAATCTAGGAGGCACATACTTTTAGTTACAACAAATATCAACCTTTGCATCTTTCACAAAAGAAAAACTGACCTATGAATTTTGTATTAAATGTCTCATGTGCCTGCCAGAAATTATTCTAATCTATTTGAATGATCTTTGCTACATAAGATGAAAAAAGTAACCAAAATCGAGGACTTAGAAAATAATTTTAAAACCTTAAAATTTACTAATAGTTAACTATTTAATACACAAAGAGACTCTACTAACAATCGGTAAGCTTGAACTGTCCAAATTTTTCTTTCTAATGGCAGCTGTGGTAGAACACAGGCACTCTCGTGCTCAAGCATCTTAGAAAGGCCTTTTTCCAGCTCAAGCACTGACAGTCATGTGATCATAAGCCTAGCTCCCTACCTTCATCATCACTATACACACACTCACAATGCCTTTATGCTTTTTACAGATTTGTTTGAAAGAAGGTCAGAGAAAGAATGAGAGAACGACGGCCCAGAGCTGTCGCCATAATTGTACATCATTAGTTATGACATGGTTTCATTCCACACAGGTGGATGTAGGGCCTCGTGAGACGGGAACTGATCTGAGGGTCTTCCACGTGGCCTCCCGCGTGGG